>JADRCH010000014.1:12073265-12087889 GCA_019843965.1 Rhynchomys soricoides | reverse complement strand
CTCTCTCTCTCTCTCTCTCTCTCTCTCTCTCTCTCTCTCTCTCTCTCAGATACTGCAATCCTGGTCGGTAGTCTTTTTCTTCCAGGTGTGAGATACAGTAGTCCGTGTTTAATGGCATTTAGGACTGCTGATGTCGTTCTGATGTATTTGCCTTTCTAGGTGAGTTGACCTTTTCCTTCTACAGGTTTTAATACTGTTTCTTTGTTTTTGCATTTTTGACACCTTAACTACAGCATGTCATGGAGAGGCTCTTCTCTGGTCATGTCAGTTCAGGGCTCTAATGGCTCCTGGGTTTGATGTCTGTTCCTTTTTTTATATTGGAACTTTATGCTATAATGACATTGAGTAGATCAACGGAATCTTTGTTTATTCCAGCTCCTCCATCTGTCCTGTAGATCCCTCAGCTTGGTTTCTTGAGCATCTCTCAGTGGTTTTGGATTCCCTGTGCAGCATCATGGTCCATAGAACAGAAAAAAAAAAAAACAAAAAACAAAACCCTAATAGAGAACGTGCTGTGAAGTAAAAAAATACTTAGTGCAGTTAGCAAATAGATGAGTGGATGAAAGGACTCATGGGGAGGGACGAACCAGAGAGGCCAAAGTGATATAAAAGGAGAGAAGACCATTCAACAGTTGACGGGGTTAGAAAAAGTAAGAAGTAAAAAAATAAAAATAAAAATAAAAATAAAAAACTAAAAAGAAGTTCCCAAAATGTAGACATTCAAAATAAAATTAGATGAATGTAAAAGGGGAATGCATAAAAACATGAGAATATCTTTAAAAAAACAAACAAACCCAAAATAGCAATGCTGAAATACTGTCAGAAGTGTGTCACCGAGGGCATGGCTCAAAAAATGGGGGGAAGGAAGGCACCTGAGAAGAAGAGAAAGACTGTCCAATCCTGACAAAAATACATAAACCAAGTTAAATGGACGAATGTGGGGGAATGACAAGTGAGATCATTATTATAAATACAATAAAGCAGAACACTGGTAAAAGTGAACTGGGCTGGCAGGAGTGAGGAAATCATGGCAGCTCTGAGGTGGGTCCAGGTAGAGGACCTGACTTCCCACTGTCCAAGCTCGGGAATAGTAAGTGCTCTGCTGAAGGGAGCAGATGAGGAAGTCAGGTACACTCACAACCTCTCAGACTCTACAGCACTGATCTGCAGGTGTGCTGTCCCCACAGGCTGATGCCACTATTTCAGGCTCAGAGCTATCAGACCCCAGGATTATCCTCACTTAATAAGCTTGATAAACTTGCTCCCAGCCATCGAGGCCGTGATACCCTTTGTGTGTGCATTTTTCTACGTGAGCTGGCCTGCCGGCAGTCCAGTCTTTCCCTTGTCAGCCTCCGTTTGTCCTGTTCCTGATAGCCCTTGTCCTGAGTGATCCCTCACACCATCCTGTTGTAGAAATTACTTTAATCCCAGCTTGGGGTTTCTACCCTACTTTGGTTATTGAGTTCCTGGATAAAAAACACACACAGCCTTTATATTTTGAATAAACCTTAAGCAGCACAAGAACTTGGCAGCTGCCTACCCTCCATGCTGTTAGATTCTGCCTTCTTATCAATAACCCCAAATTATTACTTACTATTTACTACATGCTTCATCTGGGCTGCTCTTAGCTCCAATTGGGCAGCCATCAGAGCCATGCATACTCCCTTGATGCTTAACTCATAGCTACTTCTTCTTCCTCCAACCCCAAGTCCAGGAAAACTAAACCCAGCCTATGTCTCTTCTGCCCAGCTCTTGGCTGTTGGCATCTTTATTTACCAATCAGAATTAACTTGGGGACACAGGGTCTATGTGCAGATTCCAGACCTTGGGGCCTGCAGTTAGCATTACAATAGACAGTAAAAGGCAAAACCTCAAGAAAGTGAGAAAATGGGATTTCTCTTTTTATTGACTTATCTCATTAAGCAGATTCCTGGTACCATCAAACTGGCAACTAGACTTGCTTGTGAGTCTGTGGACTTCTAATAATCTGTCTCTTACATTGTTCATGGTTTTGACTTGGCGTCTGATTTCTCTCACTCTGCCATGGAACTACATACAGGGCTGGACTATGGAAGACCCCAAGCCTCCAACTCTAGATTCCTACAGTTCCAGAACTCTCTGCAGGGTCAGAGCACCTACTGCAAAGTTGAGTGTGTCCCTCAGAGGCTGCTGGTGTGCACTGGAGGGAGGGAACCAAAGGGAAGGCAGCTCTCCAGGTTGCCCATTATAAAGACATTTATAAAGCCCAGGCAAACCAAGAGTTTCCAAGGTCACCTACCTAGAGACAGGGAATATCCAACGCTAGAGATCTATAAAGAAGTTACTCCAATGCAAATGTTCTCAACCTGTGGGTCACGACCCCTCTTACAGAGTCACACATCAGATATCCTGCATATTAGATATTTACAGTACGATTCGTAACAGTAGCAAAATTATAGTTACAACATAGCAACAGAAAGGGTCGCAGCATCAGGAAGATTGAGACTCACTGCTCTAACACTTCTTTCTGGTTTTGTTCATTCTTTTTCCTCCTTTTCTTCTACCATGGACACCTCCTCCAGGATCGCCCCACCCATGCCTCCCCCAGGATTGACCCACCCATGCCTCACCCAGGATCATCTCATTTTCTTTTCTCATTTAGCAGTAATTTTACGGTACTGATTTTTTTTAGAAGTTATGCTTGTAGTTATCCCCCCCCCCCCCCCCCCCCGCATTCATCCGTCCAATTTTTACACACTTCTCACCTGTATGTGTTTCTTCTGAAGTCCTTCTCTTGATGGCTCTTTTTTGAATAAATCTACATTTCCTTCCCCTGAGTCTTTCACTGCATTGCAAGGAGGAACAGCTTCTAGCCCACCCTCTTAACCGGTGTCCATAATGGCTTACGTAAATTTGTTAAAATTCCAAGGTAATTAAACATGTCCCGTGTGCAGCACACAGTGTGGAGAGAACTGTGCACAAGCGTTTCCTGCTGTATTGTTTAATTCCCAGACATGGCTGCACACTAGAATTGCCCCCAGAAGTTGTAAAATGCCACAGTGTCCAGGACACACCTGAAACCAGTTAAGTCAGCTTCCCCAAAGGTTGAATTAAGTGGCCTATGCTCAGATGGGTGGGCAAAGCAAGGATTTTGTCGTTGGGTCCTGAAGATGATCCTTTGACTTTGTAGGAGTTGTGTGATCAGGGGCAGTCACCTCCTTTCTTGAAACCTTTGTAATGCGGCAGCTCTCAGCCCTCCTAACTCTGAGACCCTTTAATACAGTTCCTTATGGTGCAGTGACCTCCAACCGTAAAATTATCTTGTTGCAACTCCATAACTATAATTTTGCTATGGTTAGGAATTGCAATGTAAATATTTGAGGGGTCGTGAACCACAGGTTGAGAATCACTGCTCTAAACCTTCATAATGATGTTAATGATGAAAAGGACGTGTAGTAAAAATGAAGTAAAATAAGCCACGAAATGTTCCAGCATATTGCCTAGAGCCCATGAGTCTCTTGCACATGCTCAGTACAGACATCTGGTGGCTTCCAGAAGCCTCCAAGCATCCGTTCCTGTGTAGAAGTGGCAAGTGCTGTGAGGCCCAGTAGAGTCTTTCAAATCATTATTCAGTTCTTAAAGGTGGTGCACAGGACTCATATATCTGTGAGAAACTGGCAATATTTAACAACAGAATCAATAACTCATGTGTCCTGGGGATAGTCCAGGACGTGTAGCCACCAGACACAGGCACGAGTTATTTGATACTTTGATTGGTTCGTTTTGGAGGCTTGGAAGTGACCATTACACGTTTTATACATGGTTAACAATTTCTCTGTAGACGCTCTTTCCCGCTTACAGTGTTTCTTTCACAGGTGTAGGCAGCAAGGTCATTTGAGTCAGCCTTTTATGTGAATGTTTAATGGAGGTGAGCAATTGCTTGCAGCTGCATATATTGAAGAGGTTTATTTTTCTTTTGGTAGGGGACAAGGTAATTTGCCAGACCACTTTGGTAGTTCCCATGTGCTTGAGGATGACTCGGTCCTATTGAACTGCGTGGACGCTTTCTTCTCTTTCTGCTTCCCTCCGGCTTTACTCCTCACTGGGTATCCTAGAAGCGGTGAGGCACTCAGATTTATCTTCAGATTTACCTACGTCAGCAAAGGAGGCCAGCAGTATAGGGGTTTGCCATGAAGGTGATGTCTTCCTAGAGACAAAGATGGCAAGGGAAGCATCTAGGCCAGCCTGACTGAACAACTGAACATCTCTCAGTAAAGATGATTTGGGAAGTAATGGATGTCATTAGAGAATACAGGTGTGGGTCTAGTGACTGCTTGGATGAGTCACTGGGATTCTGATAGGATACTTAGCCAACCTTCTCAGATTTTATTGAAAATTTCTAAAGAACAAACAAACAGGTCCCCCTTCCTCCACTACGATCTAATTCCATTGTTGTCTGGGAGGCAAAACAAACTTGTGTCTCAGGAGGTAGCAGTGACAGGAATGTTTTAGATGGTAGGAGAGGAATTCATTTTGCTAGTGTGAATGGAATCACAGGTAGGTAGGAGAATCCCTGGCCATCGAGCTGCCTTTGGTTCTGATTTCCCCTACGAAATGACAGAACCACAAATGAGTGTGGACCAGAGAATGACAATGAGGCTCCTTTGGAATGATTACCTTGTTTTCACCTAAGACTGGCGTTTCAAATGTTGAGGACTTAGGGATCTGTGTGGGGAGCAGGCAGATGCTGTGGGGGGTATAAGGTGTAATCATTCAGCTTTGTGATGGCTTTGTTGCCTATTCTAGAAACATGATGGGACTATACCTGTGTCATAAACATGGAAAGCCATCTACACAATCCCTGGTGTATAATAGAAATAGGAGTAGGGCCTCAGAAAGTGATAGAGCAGAGTACATAATATGTTTTGTATAAATTATTTCTATCATTAGGTGTAAATTTGAAGCAGTTCATTCATACCCAAGAAAGTCAATGAAAGATAGAATGTCATTTGAAAAACATGAAAAATGTGAATTTTGGCAGCCTTCTCTTGCATATTTTATTTGCTATAACAACAACAAAGATGACCACGAGATGTTTGTGAAGTTGCTTTTGATGAGAATGCGGTGAATAGAACACTTGGAAAGCCGGCTGTTTGTTATGGCCACTAGAGGGCAGCGTTGGCATTGGAATAAAGGATGATTCCTCTGCTTCAAACTGAAATTCCTCTGAAATGCAGACTATTGCAGAGTTACGCCATATATAAAATGTCGTGACGCAGTGGTTTTGTTTGACAGGCGATACTACACGATAGGAATTGGACCCTTCTGTGTTACTGGCAACATGTATTCTGAAGGGAATCCTTAAGGCTTGGGGGCCAGAATTGTGGGATGGGTAATTCAGGCCCAAACTCACTGGCACTTGGGGGATTAAAAAGGATTTTTTTCTTTTTCACTTCACCTACTTCACTTTCCATTGCGAATGGCAGGCGTCTGACGTTTCCCAGTACAAACACCTTTCCTTTTCCACCACATAGGCTAGCGTCCCACTTGACGCGTCTCCGGAGCACTTGTCACAGAGGTCACCCTGGTTATCTTCTTTGTTCCTGGGGTACCTGGGGATGCTGTCCTAGTGGCCTTTAGCATATATAGCAACATAAAGCCCTCTCATGGTTTTAATCACTCTCCTGCTTTGCTGATGGACTTGGGGCTGGCTTGCACCTGCGACCACTCAACTGACTGAGTCCAGTGCTCAGCAGGATGAGCTAGGTGTGCGGTTTCCCTTCTGGACTCCTCATCCACCAGGCTGCTTCTAACAACACCCTCTTCAGACCTTCAGACTAGAGCCGTATCCAGGAAACGACATTTCATTCCAAGAAAGAAATATTTTTGTTTTAATTTTTATTCACGATAGCTTCGAATGTTACTTTATTTTTAAACTGGAGATTGTGTTTCTCAGAATCAAAGCTTGTCAGGAAGTTGCAAGAAATACGGAAGAGGATGTCCATGGATGCTCTACCCAGCTCATTACAAGAGCAACATCATGTAAAACTGAAGTACCATACCTTCACAGGGATGCTGCTATCGATGCAGCCAATCTACAGAGTATTACTACCTCCACAAGAACCCTTCCTGATGTCCTTGGTAGCCTTCACTGCCCCGTTACTTACCTTCTGACAGTTACTTGTCTGCTCACTAGCTTTGTGGTTTTTTTTTGTTTTTTTTTTTTTTAAGGGAAATTTGGGTTTTATTCTTTTTTTTTTCTACTTTATTTACATTTCAAATGTTTTCCCCTTTCCAGATCTCCCCTTTGGAACCTCCCTATTCCCTCCCCTTCCCCTGCCTCTATTGGGGTATTCTTCCACCCACCCACCCACCCACCTACTCTCCTCTTCCCTCCTTGGCATTCTCCTATACTGGGGTATCTAACACCCTCAGGTCCAAGGGCCTCTCCTCCCCCTGATGTCTAACAAGACCCTCCTCTGCTGCATTTGTGGCCAGCACCATGGGTCCCTCCATGTGTATTCTTTGGTTGGTGGATCAGGCTCCAGGAGTATCAGGGGGTCAGGCCAGTTGCCACTGTTGCTGCCTTTCTGGGGATGCAAACTCCCTCAGCTCCTTCAGTCCCTTCTCCAAGTCCTCCATCTGGGACCTCCCACTCCACCCTACTGTTGCTGTGATGTGACTCTTAGGTATTTCTAACTCTTGGGCTAATAGCCACTTAACAGTGAGTACATACCATGTTCATTCTTTTGTGACTGCATTACCTCGCTCAGGATGATATTTTCAAGATCCATCCATTTGTCTGCAAAATTCATGAAGTCATTGTTTTTAATTGCCGAGTAGTATTCCATTATGTAAATGTACCACATTTTCTGTATCCATTCCTCTGTGGAGGAACATCTGGGTTGTTTCCAGCTTCTGGCTATTATAAATATGGCTGCTATGAACATAGTGGAACATGTGTCTTTATTACATGTTGGAGCATCTTCTGTGTATATGCCCAGGAGTGGTATAGCTGGGTCCTCAGGTAGTATTATGTTTATTTTTCTGAGGGTCTGCCAAACTGATTTCCAGAGAGGTTGTATCAACTTGCATTCCCACCAGCAATGGAAAAATGTTCTTCTTTCGCCACATCCTCGCCAACATCTGCTGTCACCTGAGTTTTTGATCTTAGCCATTCTGACTGGTGTGAGGTGAAATCTCAGGGTTGTTTTGATTTGCTTTCCCTGATGACTAAGGATGTTGAACATTTCTTTAGGTGCTTCTCGGCCATTCGAATTTCCTCAGTTGAGAATTCTCTGTTTAGCTCTCTTCTCCATTTTTTGATAGGATTATTTGGATCTCTGGAGTCTAGCTTCTTGAGTTCTTTGTATACTTTGGATATTAGCCCTCCATTGGACGTAGGATTGGTAAAGATCTTTTCCCAATCTGTAGGTTGCCAATTGTCCTATTTACAATGTCCTTTGCCTTACAGAAGCTTTGTAATTTTATGAGGATCCATCTGTTGATTCTTGATCTTAGAGCACAAGCCATTGGTGTTCTGTTCAAGAACTTTTCCCCTGTGCCCATGTGTTCGAGACTTTCCCCCACTTTCTCTTCTATTAGATTCAGTGTATCTGGTTTTATGTGGAGGTCCTTGATCCACTTGGACTTGAGCTTTGTACAGGGAGATAGGAATAGATCAATTCACAATCTTCTACGTGTAGACCGCCAGTTGAACCAGCACCATTTGTTGAAGATGCTGTTTTTTTTTCCACTGTATGGTTTTAGCTCCTTTGTCAAAGTTCAAGTGACCATATGTCTGTGGGTTCAATTCTGGGTCTTCGATTCTATTCCATTGATCTACCTGCCTGTCACTGTACCAATACCATGCAGTTTTTATCACTACTGCTCTGTAGTACAGCTTGAAGTCAGGGAGGCTGATTCCCCCAGACGTCCTTTTATTGTTGAGAATAGTTTTTGCTATCCTGGGTTTTTTGTTATTCCATATGAATTTGAGAATTTCTCATTCTAAGTCTTTGAAGAACTGAGTTGGATTTTGATGGGGATTGCATTGAATCTGTGATTGCTTTTGGCAGGATGGCCATTTTAACTATATTAATCCTGCCAATCCATGAGCATGGGAGATCTTTCCATCTTCTGAGGTCTTCAATTTCTTTCTTCAGAGACTTGAAGTTCTTGTCATACAGATCTTTCACTTGTTTGGTTAGAGTCACATCAAGATATTTTATATTGTTTGTGATAATTGTGAAGGGTTTTATTTCCCTAATTTCTTTCTCAGCCTGTTTATCCTTTGAGTATAGGAAGGCTACTGATTTGCTTGAGTTAATTTTGTATCCAGCCACATTGCTGAAGTTGTTTATCAGCTGTAGCAGATCTCTGGTGGAGTTTTTCAGGTCACTTAAGTATACCATCCTGTCATCTGCACATAGTGATATTTTGATTTCTTCCTTTCCAATTTGTATCCCTTTGACTTCTTTTTGTTGTCTGATTGTTTAAGCTAGAACTTCAAGTACTATATTGAATAGATAGGGAGAGAGAGGGCACCCTTGTCTAGTCCCTGATTTTAGTGGGATTGCTTCGAGTTTCTCTCCATTTAGTTGGATGTTGGCTACTGGTTTGCTGTATATTGCTTTTACTATGTTTAGGTATGCTCCTTGAATTCCTGATCTTTCCAAGACTTTTATCATGAAGGGATGTTGAATTTTGTCAAATGCTTTTTCAGCATCTAACGAAATGACCATGTGGTTTTTTTCATTGAGTTTGTTTATGTAGTGGATTACATTGATGGATTTCTGGGTATTGAACCATCCCTGCATCCCTGGGATGAAGCCTACTTGATCATGGTGAATGATCATTGTGATGTATTCTTGGATTCGGTTTGCAAGAATTTTATTGAGTATTTTTGCATCGATATTCATAAGGGAAATTGGTCGGAAGTTTACTTTTATTGTTGGGTCTTTGTGGGGTTTTGGTATCAGTGTAACAGTGGCCTCATAGAATAAATTGGGTAGTGTTCCTTCTGTTTCTGTTTTATAGAATAGCTTGAAGAGTATTGGTATTAGGTCTTCTTTGAAGGTCTGATAGAATTCTGCACTGAACCCATCTGGTCCTGGGCTTTTCTTAGTTGGGAGACTTTTAATGACTGCTTTATTTCTTTAGGGGTTATGGTATTATTTAGATGGTTTATCTGATCCTGATTTAACTTTGGGAATTGGTATCTGTCTAGAAACTTGTCCATTTCCTCCAGATTTTCCAATTTTGTTGTGTATAGGCTTTTGTAGTAGGATCTGATAATATTTTTAATTTCCTCAGATTCTGTTGTTATATCTCCATTTTCATCTCTAATTTTATTAATTTGCACACTATCTCTGTGCCCTCTGGTTAGTCTGGCTAAGGGTTTATCTATCTTGTTGATTTTCTCAAAGAACCAGCTTCTGGTTTTGTTGATTCTTTGTATAGTTCTTTTAGTTTCCACTTGGTTCATTTCAGCCCTTAATTTGATTATTTCCTGCCTTCTACTCCTGGGTGTATTAACTTCTTTTTGTTCTAGAACTTTCAGGTGTGCTGTTAGGCTGTTAGTATATGCTCTCTCCAGTTTCTTTTTGGAGGCATTCAGAGCTATGAGTTTTCCTCTTAACACTGCTTTCATTGTGTCCCATAGGATTGGGTATGTTGTACTTCATTTTCATTAACTTTTAGGAAGTCTTTAATTTCCTTCTTTATTTCTTCCTTGACCATGTTATCATTGAGCAGAGCACTGTTCAGCTTCCATGTGTTTGTGGGCTTTGTGTTGTTGTTGTTGCCATTGAAGACCAACCTTAATCCATAGTGATCTGATAAGAGGCATGGGATTATTTCAATCATCTTTTATCTGTTGAGGTTTGTTTTGTGACCAGTTATATGATCAATTTTGGAGAAGGTACCATGAGGTGCTGAGAAGAAGGTATATTCTTTTGATGCAGGATGAAATGTTCTATAGATATCTGTTAAATCCATTTGTTTCATAGTATTTGTTAGTTTCACTGTGTCTCTGTTTAGTTTATGTTTCTAAGATCTGTCCATTGTTGATAGTGGGGTATTGAAGTCTCCCACTATTTTTGTGTGAGGTGCAATATGTGCTTTGAGCTTTAGTAGAGTATCTTTTATGAATGTGGGAGCTCTTGCATTCGGGGCATAGATGTTCAGAATTGAGAGTTCTTCTTGGTAGATTTTTCCTTTGATGAATATGAAGTGTCCTTCTTTATCTTTTTGATGAATTTTGGTTGAAAGTCAATTTTATCCGATATTAGAATGGCTACTCCAGCCTGTTTCTTGGGGCCATTTGCCTGGAAAACTGTTTTTCAGCCCTTTACTCTGAGGTAGTGTTTGTCTTTAATACAGATGTGTATTTCCTGGATGCAGTAAAATGCTGGGTCCTGTTTATCGATCCAGTCTGTCAGTCTATGTCTTTTTATTGGGGAGTTGAGACCATCGATGTTAAGAGATATTAAAGAATAGTGATTGTTATTTCCTGTTATTTTTGATGTTGTTTATGTGACTATCTTCTTTTGAGTTTGTTGATAGATTACTTGCTTTTTCTTGAGTGTAGTTTCCCTCCTTGAGATGGCGTTTTCTGTGTATTATTCTTTGTAGGGCTGGGTTTGTGGAAACATACTGGGCAAATTTGGATTTGTCATAGAATATTTTGGTTTCACCATCTATGATTATTGAGAGTTTTGCTGGGTATAGCAGCCTGGGCTGGCATTTGTGTTCTTTTAGAGTCTGTATGAGATCTGCCCAGGATCTTCTAGCTTTCATAGTCTCTGGTGAGAAGTCTGGTGTAATTGTGATAGGTCTGCCTTTATATGTTACTTGCTTTTTTTCCCTTACTGCTTTTAATATTCTTTCCTTGTTTTGTGTATTTGGTGTTTTGACTATAATGTGACGGGAGGAATTTCTTTTCTGGTTCATTCTATTTGGTGTTCTGTAGGCTTCTTGTATACTTATGTTCATCTCTTTCTTTAGGTTAGGAAAGTTTTCTTCTATAATTTTGTTGAAGATATTTACTGGTCCTTTAAGTTGGGAATCTTCACTCTCTTCTATACCTATTATTATCCTCACGTTCCATCTTCTCATTGCATCCTGGATATCTTGGATGTTTTGGGTTAGGAGCTTTTTGGATTTTGTGTTTTCTTTGACTGTCATGTCCATATTTTCTATGGTATCTTCCGCACCTGAGATTCTCTCTTCCATCTCTTGTATTCTGTTGGTGATGCTTGCATCTATGACTCCTGATTTCTTTCCTATGTTCTCTAACTCCAGGGTTGTCTCCCTTTGAGAAAATTTTTATTGTTTCTATTTCTGTTTTTAACTCCTGAATGGTTTTGTTCATTTGTTTGATTGTGTTTTCCTGTAATTCTTTAAGGGATTTCTGCGTGTCCTCTTTATGGGTTTCCAGTTGTTTACCTCTGTTCTCTTGTATTTCTTTAAGAGAGTTATATATTTCCTTCTTAAAGTCTTCTATCATCCTCTTGATAAGTGATTTTAAGTCTGAGTCTTCCTTTTCTGGTGTGTTGGGTTATCCAGGGCTTGCTGTGGTGGGAGAGCTGGGTTCTGATGAAGCCAAGTAGTCTTGATTTCTGTTCCTTGTGTTCTTGCCCTTGCCTTTCACCATCTGGTTATCTCTGGTGTTAACTGGTCTTTCTCTCTCTGACTGTGGCTTGTCTTTCCTACAGGCCCAGTTGTCAGTGTTCCTTGGAGACCAGTTCTCTTTCCTGGTTGTTCCTCAGTCCCTGCGTCAGGAGCCCTCCTTGTGCTGGCTTTTCCACACAAGTGGCAGGGTTGCTTTCTCCCTGTGCTGGTGGGCAATGGAGGCCTGGTGGCCCAGGCAGAGTTCTCCCGCCACAGGTGGAAGCAGACAGCCTCTTACCTCCTGTATGTTCTTGTGTTTTGTTTTTATCATGTTTTCTAATTCAGCAATAGCAGCTGTGTAGAGTTGTATGGTATATAATGTTGGGGAATTGTGTTTGAAAGGCTTTCACTATATTCTTCTGGATAATATCTCTAGGTTCTGATGTTTACCAATTGCTCACTCCTTTTTATTGCTAGGTAACATTTCATGGTGTAGATTTAGTTGTCTGCTTGTTAAAAGAATTCTGAGTTATTTCCAGGTTGGGCTATTACAAAAATAGCTGCTATGAATGATCCTTTATACCAAGATGCTGTGTGTCGCGGGTTTGCATTTCTAGGGAATACTACGTTGTCCATTCATGTTTTGATTTAAGAAAAGTAAAACTACCTTCTCAGCACACCACACCCCATTCTGCCAGTCCATAAGCAGAGCATGGCTGAAGCAGTTTCTGGGTTCTCAGTAAGATTTGGTGTTTGGAGTTGCCATTAATTTTTACTTTAATTACTCTGATAAATGTGTTCAGGATTTATCAGGAGAAATCAACCGTGGCTTTATTTGAATCCCCTTTTCTTAATTTTCGTGTGTGTGTGTGTGTGTGTGTGTGTGTGTGTGTGAATGCTAGGGCAGTGAGGCAGAAGTGGGTGGGTGGGTGGGGTTTTCTTCATAGATGCAGGGGGGATGGGATGGGGGTTTGAGGAGGGGAAACCGGGAAGGGGGACAACATTTGAAATGTAAATAAATAAAATAACCAATAAAAAATAATAATTTTGAAATCAGACAGAGTCCCTTTAACTTTATTATTTTGCGAATTGTTTTAGCTATTGTAGTCATTTTACCTTTCTACATAAATTTTAGAAAATCTATATGCATAAAAAGTATTGTTGGGACTTTGACATTCAAGTAAATTTGTCTATTTGGGAAGAATAGCATCTCTGAGGTCATCCATGAACATTGCTTATTTTTCTATTTATTTACATCTCTCAATGCTTTTCTCATCCCAGAGCAATTTTGGTACCCAAGTTCTATCATGGTTCATTAGGTTTGCATCTTTGTATTATTTTGGATTCTTTTCTTAGACAGTATTCACTGGTGTATTTGTTAGTATAATGGATACAATTTTTTTTTATGTTAATGTTCTATGACTTTGGAAGACACTTATTAATTCTTGAAGGGTTTTAAATTTTTATAGCTATCTTGGCATTTTCTTCTTTCTTTCTTTCTTTCTTTCTTTCTTTCTTTCTTTCTGCAGAGACAATCACTTATCTATAAGCAGGAATGATGTAGGGCTTCCTTTCTACTTTTTACCCCTTTAACTATATTTCTGGCTTTATTTCATGACAGAATATAAAATACAATGAGTCACTGTGGTAAGAACAGAAGACTCTTGTATTTTTCCTGTGTATAGAGATACAAAATTGTATTCTACCAGTCTGGCACCCATGGAAGTAATTTTCCTTACTCATGGCATATTGCTATCTGCTGTTAAACTTTGACAAACTTTTGATATCTATATACGTGACAAACATTGGTTTAGACTTTCTCTCCCTCTTCCCTACCTCCATTTTGGGTAGTTTTGCCAACAGGAAAATATCACCACCACCACCACCACCACCACCACTACCACCACCACCACCATCATCATCATCATCATCTTCATTTTGGAAATGTGATATAGTGTTGCCAAGTTTGGCCCCAAACTTGTGATCTTCCTGGGGTTACATGTCTTCAGCATCATGCTTGATAATTTGTATTTTAACCTTTTGGCCCTGGGGGCTAAACCTGGGGCTTCTTACATGTTGGGTGAGTACTCCATGACTGAGCAATACTCTCAGACTCTCCGTTCTCTTTTCTTTTTTAAAAATGAGGTGTTGCATAGAGTTAGTTTTGATTCTTTGATGGAATTCTCCATTGCAAGTATCTCATTCTCAAAATTTGGGGGAAGGAATTCAAAATATGAATCAGATATTGTAACTAATTGCAGGGTTTTTTCAAGTTTTAAATTTTATCCTCGGTGAGTTGTGGTAATTTGGGTTTTGAGGAACTGATCCATTCCATGTCAGCAAAACTAGTATGCACAAAGAAGTATTTCTAATATTCTCTCAGGTCTGTTTTGTGCCTACAGATTCTGTGATGATGTCTGTGTCATTCCTGATGTTGGAGATTTGCATCTCCTCTTTGTCTTTATTAGACTTGCTCAAGGTTTGATGATTATACTGGTCTTTTAAAATGACAAAATTTCTGTTAATTTTTGCTGCTATTTTTCTTTTTTAATATCACTTATAGTCTTATCTTTTCTATTTTCTTCCCCTTTCTCAAATCAGATTGAGTTTGCTATATTTTTAAATCTATCTTGGGCTAGGAGCTTGTATTACTGACAGGAGACATTTTTGTTATGCTGATTCATGAATTAGTGCTACTTTCTTCATGAGGCTTTAGTTATCTCTCCAAACTTTGAACATGTTTTCTCTGAAACTTTGTATTTATCCCCTGGGTTATTTACAAGCACACTTAGAAGTCAGTTGTTAGGATTTTGTTATTTTCTGTAACCTTGTTATTGCTTCCTGGTTTGATTTCATTGTGATTCCTGATTGTCTGGATATGGCCGCCCTTCATATATGTCTCCTGGCTGCTTGGAAAGAATGTATTCAGGTGAGTTGTTCAGATGAGTGGTCTGTAAGTGTTGATTAGGAGCTGTTTGTTCATAGAGCTGTTGAGTTCCTCTATGTGCGGGCTGGTTTTCAGGGCAGTTCTG
>JADRCH010000014.1:12001881-12064779 GCA_019843965.1 Rhynchomys soricoides | reverse complement strand
TCAAGACCACTTGACAAATTGCACCAACAGGAACCAGCAGCCGCTAGGGTAGCAATAGTCTCCTCAGAGTTTGTGCACAGTCCCTCTTGGGGCTCTAGCATTTATACCCTCTGGAAAGTTCCCAGAATTACAAATGTCACACACTCACAGAAACTACGGGCCTCTGGCAAAACCACACCTCTACTAGAGCATGAGGAAAATCATAATCACCTGCTGTAAAACAGCCTCTTACCCCACACCCAGAATTAAAACCAAAACATATTCACATAACATAACTGTGTTTTTAAAGAAACCAAAATTCTCACTACATAATAAAGCCAGATACATGCTGTTCTTGGCTATGTGATTGTCTCTTCCTGTTCTAGGTTCCTGAATACTCTTGCTTCCTTCTCTCTTCCTCAGTAACCTTTGTCTTCTTTGGTGCTCACGTGAAGAAAACTATTAATTTATGCATAAGATTTGCTGATGCCAATAGTCTAGGCTAGGGACCTAGACTTCTCAAGACCCCTGTCTCCCCAGCACCTTGCAGACTGCAGGCAGGGATATGCTTTGCCATATCATTGATTTGTACCTTCTGGCAACACAGCTTATTCCAGACAGAGACACTGATGAGTGCTGTGACAGCTGTAACAAGCATGGCAGAGGATGAAGCATATAAGAAACTACATGAACTTTGACATTTGCCTTCACTATCCCAGTTCCTGTTGTAACTCAATAGATGATTCCAGTTCCTTCCAAATAACTACTGGTTTGTGGCTTCACTTTGATGCCTATTTGCTTAATCTTCCTGGAAGGATCATAGTTCAGCCTTTCCTATCCTCCTTAGAGTTTAAAGGTCAACTAAAGTTCTCTACAAAGCAGAAACAATTGAAAATAAGAACTTCCATATTTATGCTGAGGATCACTGCTCCATCATAAAATTCAGAGGCTCCTTGCCTGCTTTACACTTTATTGAAGGCCTTGTACAGAGAATCCATCATGGAGTCCTCAGGAGGAGTCTGGTGGGAGTGAAGCTGCCACTGAGTACTATGTGTGTCTGGATGATGTTCCAGATATCCTAGAAGCCACTGGCTGACCACTGCCTTATCCTTGCTTGTGAGAGGTGTAGTGGTGAAGCTGACATTCCAGAGATGGAGAATGATTCTGGAGTAGTGATTTTCCTACCTCCATTGCTAGCCTGGCAACAAACAATACCAGGAGCCATTTGCTTTTTCCACTGTATACAGTTGTCTCAAAAATATTTGACTTGACTTATATGAGATACAGATATAAAAATATTTCCTTGATTATTTATCTTACATGTTTTAATTTCTGTGTATCTCAACAGTGAGACTGGTGTAAACCAAGGACTGTATGAAGTGAACTTTAATGGTAGTTTTTCCAATGGATATCTACAAAGCACTCCTGTACCTTGGGCTCATGGAACACTGCA
Organism: Rhynchomys soricoides; assembly: GCA_019843965.1. Classification (NCBI taxonomy): domain Eukaryota; kingdom Metazoa; phylum Chordata; class Mammalia; order Rodentia; family Muridae; genus Rhynchomys; species Rhynchomys soricoides. The sequence goes on along the minus strand of JADRCH010000014.1, from coordinate 12,063,347 downwards.
GAAGGGGTGTGTTGTAAGAGCCATAGGATCAAGGAAGTTTACTGCGAGGTAGTCTTTTAGTAATGTCCAAAGCTTTGTTCATAAAGTCTTACCAGCATGGGTACCCAAACATGAACTGAGCCAGGAGGATATCAAGGAACATGCCAAACTGTATGGGGAATGCCCACAGGACCTCAAACCTACACAAAGAACTACAAGCAACCAAGGGAAAGCTGGAGCACAGAGAGGAAGGAATCTTCCTCTAGAGAAGAGCATTCCAATTGGTTGTTCTGTGCCAAAGGATCATCCTGAAAACAAACATACATACAAGTAATATTATATAACTGAACAGGATATATATATATATATATATATATATATATATATATATATATTCATGCAATAACAATGTAAAAAGTGGCCATGAATATGAAGAACAGGGAAGATTTGGGGGGAGAAAATTTGAAGGAAGGAAAGTAATCAAATCAAAATTTGAAGTATTTTAAAATTGCTTTGAAAATGGATTTTGTGTATTTGGTCTTTAAGTTTGGTATGTATGTTTGGCTTGAAAAATAAAAAAAAAATAAGGGAGGATTTTTGTTTGTTTTCTCAGACTATTGCTTCTCATGACTCAGCTGTTAGATTTCTGGACAGGAGAGAGGACTCTTAAGTGGTGTGGCAGGGGATGCTGTGGTGGGGAGAAAAGGAACCATCATACTCTGCCTGGTGAATGTCACCTTGCAGCATTTGAGTTGGTTCATGCTATCAGCAGGACAACCATGGAGCTACAGGAGAAAGGTGCCAATCAAAAGAAACAAATGCTCCTCCTTAGCTTCCTTCTGCCTCTTCTGCATTCTTCTCCAGATCCAGGAGTGAGTGGTGCATTTCTCCTGCTTGGCTCAGTGTCATCCCTTGCTTCTTCTCAAGGAGAGGCTAGACCTGCTGTTCCCCTCTGCAGAGCTGTTTCATTACAGCACCTTCTCCTGCTTCCTACTTTGTTGTGACAATCAAGCTACTGTGGCCTGTGCAGTCACTGCTCTTAGCCTAAAGGCCCCAGCTTCTCCTGAGTGTGTCATGATTAATAGGGAAGCCAATGGGGGCTTAGAGCTGAAAAGAGACAGTCTTGTATGATTATACTATTTAGATCACCAGAATGGCCATGTCTGAATTAGGCACTACATTTTAATTACTATACATGGTAGATCAAAATTATATTGTGTGTGTGTGTGTGTGTGTGTGTGTGTGTATGCTTGTCTGTATGTGTACCACATGTATGAAGGTGCCCTTAGATCAGAAGAAGGAGTCAGAATCCCTGGAATGAGAGTTACTGGTGCTTGTGAATCACCTGATGTGAATATTAGGAACCAAACCACAATAATCTACAAGAACAGAGAGGCTGTCAACCTGAGAGCTATCTTTCCAGACCCATATACTTGCTAGATTTAATGGTGTTTTAATTCCTCTAAAATCTTGACATAGTAGATTGAGCTGTGCCTATAGAAAACCTTGACCTCTTGTGGCAGAGATGGTGAAGTACTTGCCTGGCAGGCATAAGGACTTCAGTGATTCCTTGAAACCAGTGATGAAAAAAGAAGTCAGACATGGTGATGTGTGCTTGCAATGTCAGCTCTGAGGAAGGGGAGGAAGGTGGATTGTTGGTGGGAGTTTGTTGGCTCCAGTCTGGACTACTTGATGAGTTATAGGCCAGTGAAAGATCTTGTCTCAAAAATAAAATGTTGGTGACATCTTAGGAATGAGAGTCAACGTTGTCCTCTGGGCCGGGCAGTGGTGGTGCACACCTTTAATCCCAGCACTTGGGAGGCAGAGACAGTGGATTTCAGAGTTCAAGGCCAGCCTGGTCTGCAGAGTGAGTTCCAGGACAGCCAGGGCTACACAGAGAAACCCTGTCTCTAAAAACCAAACCAAACCAAAACAAAACAAAAAACAAAGTTGTCCTCTGGCCTTCACATGCACATATGTGCACCTGCACATGCACACACATATATGAATGAAACCTTGACCCCTTGTCTCTTGCTAGTATCAGCTAGGCCCCTTGATAGTATTGGCATCAGCAAGCACCTCCAGTTTCAGTGCCAAGCTCTCCTCACTTTTTGTTAGCTTCATGATTGAGCATATTCTATGAATTCACAATAGAGGTGCCTGAGACCAGTGTACTCTCAGTTTTCAGTGCTGTACGATGCCCATGCTTTTCTGTAGCCTAGGTAGAAAACTCTCTTAAAGGAGTCCACATAGCTGGCTATAATCACAGCCTAATCCATTAAGCAATAAGCCATGATTCCTATGTATGTCTTACTTAGTCCCCTTGTGCTAATATACCAAACTAGCGTAGTCGGGGTCATTCATACAGAGCTGAAATGCAAACCTCAGTCTTGGAAGTTGAGATGGCTTAGACCAAGACACTGGCAAGTTTTGTGTCATGTGAAGGGAGAGTCTACCTCATCCATACTTTGTGTGTGTGTGTGTGTGTGTGTGTGTGTGTGTGTGTGTTTGTATGTGTGTGTATAGTAATGGGGAAGGAACAAAAGGATGTCTCAGAGAATTCTTCAGTCCTTTTTCATTCATGAGAATAGAACCCCACAGTCTAATCCTTTCTAAATGCCCCTTGATACTACACATGAAAAGCATCAGATTTCAAGAACAGTGATAGGGAACCTCTGGCTGAAACCTCCTAGGAAATGGGGTCAGCGCTATTAGAGCATTAATGATTCACTAAGGTAGACATAACAAAGAAGTTTTGGGAAATTCTACTCACTTGTTCATGACAAAGTGTTCCTTGCCCTAGTCTTGTGCTTTGAGTCAAGTTCATGGGAAGTTCAGGATTCACTTGTCTCTGGAGAAGAAGAGGCTCTCTATATCTAGGAGTCATGTTGCCTATCTTACAGGTCTCTGCATGGCTTGGACACCATGGCTGTACCTGACAATAATTTTCTGTTTCAGCTTGGCCTCCCTAGAATTCAAAACCCGAGGCAGAGGTTTATGCTTATGTGCAACTTCTTTATTAGGTAGAAGTGTCACAGGTAATGCATGAGAATAAAGAAATGATTCAGAAAGATGGGGAAGGTAATTCAAAGGTAGATTACTAAGTCACAATAGTGTGGCATGAGGAGAAACACTGATGGCTTTATCGTACTGGATCATCTTTTGTGGCAGATGGGGTAAATAATCAGTGTGTAAGAGGGACTATCCAAGGGACAAATTGAGAAGGATTTATCCACTGAGCCTTTCTGTCTGCTTAAGTTCAAAGCTAGCCCATGGAGGCTATTTTTTTGGACTTCATAGATAAGCATAAGGGACTCAGCCGTGTGTCGCATCAGTATGGTCAAACATCTCAGAGCTGTGAGAATATATATATATATATATATATATATATATATATATATAACATTGACTTCCTTATTTCTTGCTAGCATCAACTAGAACCCATGATAGTATTGGCACCAGCAAGCATCTCCTAATCTGTAATGTGGAAAACTCTCTGGAAAATGACAATACTCTAAGAGATTTCCTTCAAGGTAGTGGCTACCAGCAATTCTGAGAAGTCTTAATGCAATAGAAATAATTAGGCAAATTATAGCTGCCATAGAAACAGATGACCCCCTGAAGCCCAGAATGAAATTTATGATCTCACTCCTCCACAGTCTCTTCCAGATTTACTACACCTATCATCCATATTTCAGATAATCTGGAATGCATCTTCAGGTAGTTGATCCCTAAGGGTTTTGTGCCTTGTGCACAAGAAGCTATGACCTCTTTAACTCTCCTTTGTCAATATTACTGGGTAGGGAATCACCAAGGAATGCTTCAAGGAATCTTCTACTTCTAAACTCCTCCCTTTGTCCATCATGTACCAGCAAGTCTGGTCCTCTGTGGCTGTCAGGGTGGATCACTTTCACCAGTTGAGACACACTGTCTCGTAGGATGAGCAAGCCATATGGCCTGTGTTGTTATTTGGGGGACTTCACTGGAACTTTTTCCCTCAAGAGAGAAGTCAAGGATGTAGGGAGCAGGAAGCAGAAGAATGTGTGGTATGGGCATAGGATGAGGTTCTCTTGGATTGAACACATATGAACTTGGTCAGAGTTCCAGCAGAGCTTATAGCCCCTGAAACCACTGTCCCTGGGGTCTGTGTGCCAGAGAATCTGACATGGTAGAGAATATGGCATGGCACATAGTGAGTCTTTCTTTCATATTTCCTTTATGGAAGCCTGGCTTGCAGAACAGTGTACACTTACACAACTCTAGCACATCTGTGAACTGGGTGGACAGGCTGCTTACTGAGCTCTGACAGCCAAGATGACAACACAAAGTTGACTCAGGCCTAGTGTTTCATTATCCTCTGAAGAATCAGAAGTTAGTGAAACCCTCACAGCTGGGGAGATTTTTAAACCTGGTGATAATAGAACATTGCTGAAGACAGACCCAGAGTGGGCTTTTGTTGGTAAAACATTTGTTGTAGGTGACATTTATTATGAAAGAACATTCATCCTGATTGCACACAAGAGTACTAATTTCAATAACTTTATAAAACAGTCACCAAAATATAGATAAGGCAAATAATAGCATATGTAATCTTTTCTACCTTAATTTGTTGTGATTCTCAATTAGTATTTTTCTAAATATCTTAAATTACTGTGATGTTGTACTATATAGTTAAATCATAGTTTTCAAGTAATTAATTATATTTGGATAATTTCCCAGCCTTTTATTATTAAAAAGAGAACTTTATGAAATGGCCTCAGGATTGTGTCTTTATAAAATCTGTGATTATTCATTTGTAAATTTCTCACCATGAATTACTGGCTTTAAAAACATGTACTTTGGTACATATGCATATCAGCTCATGAGAGTGTTCTTTCTTATTTTCTTGTTAGTCATGCTTGTTTGAATTTTAAAATATTTGCCCATTTAATGAAGGCAAAAGTAAATTCTTTTTGAAATGACTGCATGAAAGCCTTCTTCTAATAGAAGTATTAGAGCTCCAGTCAACAAGGATGGAGTTAATATGTTTGTGTGGTTTGTCTGTATACTCATTGTAGTATATTTTAAGTTTGCACACAGACAATTTTATAAATTCTCAGATGATAAAAAAGAAAGTAGTAAATGAATCAAGGACAGATTTTTTAAAATGTCTATAACTAGAAAGAGCACCAGTGGATGGAAGAGGAGGGATAAGAAACGATGATGATGCGAATCAAAACAACCCTGAGATTCCACCTCACACCAGTCAGGATGGCTAAGATCAAAAACTCAAGGTTTTGATCTTACTGGTGAGGATGTGGAAAAAGAGGAACACTCCTCCATTGCTGGTGGGATTGCAAGCTGGTAAAACCACTCTGGAAATCAGTTTGGCAGACCCTCAGAAAAATGGACATAATACTACCTGAGGACCCAGCTATAACACTCCTGGGCATATACCCAGAAGATGCTCCAACATGTAATAAAGTCACATGTTTCACTATGTTCATAGCAGCCATATTTATATTAGCCAGAAGCTGGAAACAACCCAGATGTTCCTCAACAGAGGAATGGATACAGAAAATGTAGTACATTTGCACAATGGAATACTACTCAGCTATTAAAAACAATGAGTTGATGAAATTCGCAGGCAAATGGATGGAACTTGAAAATATCATCCTGAGCAAGGTAACTCAGTCACAAAAGAATGAACATGGTATGTACTCACTGATAAGTGGTTATTAGCCCAAAAGTTCGGAATACCCAAGAGTCACTTCACAGCAACAGTAGGGCTGAGTGTGAGGTCCCAGATGGAGGAGTTGGAGAAGAGACTGAAGGAGCTGAGGGAGTTTGCAGCCCCATGGGAGGAGCAACAGTGTTCACTGGCCTGATCCCCTGATGCTCCCAGAGACTGGATCACCAACCAAAGAATACACATGGAGGAACCCATGGTGCTGGCCACATATGTGGCAGAGGAGGGTCTTGTTAGCCATCAGGGGGAGAAGAGGCCCTTGGGCCTGAGGGTGTTAGATGCCCCAGTATAGGGGAATGTCAAGGAGGGAAGATGAGAATGGGTGGGTGGGGGAATACCCTCATAGAGGCAGAGGGAGGAGGATGAGATAGGTGGTTTCCAAAGGGGAGACCTGGAAACAGGGAAATATTTGAAATGTAAATAAAGTATCAAAAAAAAATCCATACACCAAAACAGTAAGAGAAAGAGAGAGAGAGGGAGAGGGAGAGGGAGGGAGGGAGGGAGGGAGAGAGAGAGAGAGAGAGAGAGAGAGAGAGAGAGAGAGAGAGAGAGGATGATGAGGGATGGATATGATCACAGTGTATTATGCATGTTTGAAAATAACTAACATACACTAATACCTGTGGAGAACAGATAGTGGGAGAAGCAGGTGACAGGCTGCTTTGTCTAATAATGGCGTGAGTTGGGCATTTGTTTATCATGTGTAGGGAATTTAGTGATTGTGAAAGAGCATGAAGGACTTCTGAACTGCTGGTAATGTTCTTTTCTTGCTCCAGGTGAGAACTGCACAGGGTATTCACTCTGAACACTTATGGGGCTCTTTATGATCTATGTTCTTTTCAGTTGTTGATTTTACTCTACCAAATAAGATGAATTCATTATTTGAATGAATGTAGCCTGGAAGCTCTTAGGGAGCATCTGGAAAAACAGCCGTGGAGTTGGAGAGGGCAGAGACTTCTAGATAGCCAAGGCAGAGCTTGGTGTCCAGAGAAGGGAGAGCACTTGTGTTTCTGTTCTTGAGTGGGCCAGCTCCTGGCAGATTGGCTCTGGCTGATGATGTGATATACAGGCAAAGATGACATCTGGGTGTCTGGAGTGCTGGAGAACCACAGGGCAGTAAAACCTGTGAATTTGGAAAACAACAAAAGGATCAGAAGGACATGTCATAAACCAAAGAGAGCAGACCAGGAGTCTAAGAACTGGAACTAGCATTCAAATATCTAAGTATATTGCAGACATTGATAGGAAGGTAGGAACACAGATTTCTACAGAGGTAAGAATTTCCTGTATTAGGAAATAAGTGGTGGACGTGGCTCAGTCCAAGAGGCTAGGGAAAGCGTGTCTCTATATGTATACACAGACAGCATGCAGCACCCAAGCTTGCCTGATGAGCCAAGGCAAGTTCCTTGCCCTGGTAGTTATGAAGTTTTCTTTATTTTGGCATGTACAAGGATATTTCAAAGATAGGTAAGCCTCAGTAGGGGGCTGGGGTTGAAGCACAGCAAGAAGGTGAGACTCTTGTGGGAGAACTGACAGTTCCAGAGCTGAGGTGTTTCCGGAAGGATTGTCATTTCTGATAATTCTCTTAGTGACAGAGAAGAACTTACTGTTGTGTGGGTGTTGTGTAAGATAATTAGAACCAGAAGCATGTAATTGGAAGGAGGTCCACCTTGGCTGCTATGGCTTCTAGCATAAGAACAAACAACAGTTGGTCCTCAGATGTGAATCGTGATAGGGCCAGCATCCATCTCACTCAGCATGAGGCAAGCTCTCGCATTGGGAAATGGCAAGTGAGGTATCAGTGCTGGAGGAATACCTCATTCTGTGTGGCTCTGTGATTGTTCTGAGAACTTCCTCACTTGATTCCTCCTGAAACCCAGACCATTCTGAAAGACGAAAGGTCTGGACTTCTCCCCTTCTGACAGACAGGAAGCTGGAGCTCAGAGATCAAAGGGAACTAAAGAGAGCCCAGGCCTCTCACTTCCCTGGTACAGGGATGTTAAAGGATGATCTATATTTCTTTCTTTCTTTCTTCCTTCCTTCCTTCCTTCCTTCCTTCCTTCCTTCCTTCCCCTCTCTCTTTCTCTTTTCAAATTAAAGCCCTAGTCAGAATGGTTATCATCAAGAAATGAAACAGTAGCAAGTCCTTCTGGGAATTTGGGAAGGACGAGGTTTTGTTTGCCCTTCCTATGAGTAAAAACTGGTACCACTGCTATAGAAATAGGTATGGAAGTTTCTCAAAAATATATCACTCCTGGGCATATACCCAGATGGCTGTTTATATTACCACAGAGATACTATTGTGTCCTTGTTTGTTGCTCTATTCATACTAGCTAGGAAATGGAATCTGTTCAGATGCCCATCAACACATGAACAATGAAAATGTGGTACATGTACACAACAATTCTATTTAGCCTTAAAGAAAAGGGAAATCATAAACATTTCAGGGAAATAGATGGATCTGGAAATCACTGTAGTAAGTGAATTATTCAAGACTCAGGGAGACATTTACCATATTTTTTTCCTCACATGTGGGTTTTAGCATCTAATTTTTATTTATGTGAGAGTCAGTGTGCTGTAGGTCATGAAATTAGAATAGGAACCACTAATGGGAAAGAGTTTTTTAGAAGCCAGGTAAGAGATTATAAAAAAGTAGAAAGAGACTCAGAGCTCTAGGGCACAGAGAGGGGAGGCAGGGAAGGTCTACACTTGCATAAACCTAGCATATCTCTGTGGGTGTTGCAAGCGAGAGCTTTAGAGTGGAGTCTTAGGGTTCAAGACATTTAGAAACTTCCACAGCTGTTGAGAAATGGACCCAGGTCTTTACATAAAGTTGTATTTAGGAATATCTAGGAAAATCCAAGTTCAAGTTTTACTGAAGAAAAGGGTGTAAGGTGGGTGTTGGAAAATTTGACTTTGCTCCTTTTCCTGATATTTCATAGGAAATTAAATTTATGATTTTGAATGATTTGTTCATTTATCCATCATCCATCCATCCATCCATCCATCCATCCATTCATTCATACTACGATGTGCCTCATAGTAAGAACCCCAATTTTAGACACTAACTATAGTACTGAGGAGAAGATGGGAACTGTTCCCACTGTCATGAAGTTTGCAGTCATGGAAAATGAACATGATTAAAGACAGGGTTAATGTAGGCACAGAGTGTTAATCACAGGGGTAAGCACATTCAGAAAAGCAGGACAGGAGCTATGGCAACCGTTTTAAGCAGTGAACTCATTGAGCAAAGACAGAAAGGTGAGTGAGATAGGAGTGGGAGGCTTGTCAGAAAAATATTTCATGCCCAAGGAATCATAGGCACAGAAGAAGGGAGCATGGATAGCGTTCTCAGTTCTGATGTCCTTCAGACTGAGATGTGGGGTGGTAGTGAGAGGAAGTCAGGAGGAAAGGGCAGCTAAAGTTGACTTCCACTGAGTAATATCAGATGCTACTTTATAGTTTGGAGTGGAGGAGAGAAAGTGGCAGGATCTGACTTACAATTCCCAAGCGTCATTGTAGCACCAAGCTGACAAAGGTTGAAGCTATGAGATCAGGTAGGGAGCTAAGTATCAACCCATTGAGAGATGAAGTTGTCTTTGGCCATGGTGGCTGCTGATCTGGTCATGAAAAGTAAGCAAATAATAGACAAATGTGATTTTCCTGTGTGTATCACTGCATCAAAGGGAACTTTGATAAGTTATTAATCAATAATTTATTATTGATTAATTAATAATTAATTTTTATGACTCATGAAAATTGGTGCTGGTTATAAAGGTTTTATTTTAAAAATTTAAAGCATACAATTTCATTGTATTTCTATAGATGAATTGCCATTTCTTTATTGATAAAAAGTGTGAAATGTGTGAAGAATTTGAGGTTAGCTCTCCCTAATACCAAAGTCAGAAGAGTTTAGCATCTAGTATTCCATTTTTAAATCATGTATCACAGATGGCTGTCTTTCTATTAAAAATATATCAGGAGTGGTGGTGAGAGTCATTACTATTCTCCTTTACATAGTTCTAACTTGAGTTAAAGATAAGACTCTTTAGAGACTCACCATTATGGAAACAACAAACATGCAGGAAATATGGTCATGTCTGGTGTTTTTGTACCAGTGGGAGACATTGCTAAATGGTCATAGCCTCCTTTCTCAGTGAGTCCTGAAGGAACTTGGGGATCTTAATCAAATTCTCATTGATAGGTTAGATTTGGAATGAATTAAAACATACTTGCTACTTCATTGAGTCATCGCTCACCCTGACAGTTTAATGGTATTGGACAGGAAACTGGACAGTGGTACAAAGATTTCACCCTTGTCTTCTCAAACACTGTTTTCATCACCTGCTTTGGCCCTCTTCAGATGGCCTAGCATCTCTAAGCTTCAGTTTTCTCAACTATAAGTCACTGAATTGTTGCCTTGTATAATCTGTGATTTCAGTCATAGTATGTCTGCAGATGGAATTGCTAGTGTGGGCTAAGATGAGGTACATATAGAAAGGTTTCCATTTGTAGTTTTGATGAACATTGAGGGTTGTTGTTGATCAGAGATGGCCATGGCTACTGTTTCTGTTAGTATGTAGATTATAGGGCAACACAAACTTGATTTGTGAAAAAAGAAACTAAAGGCAGAAATTTCAAATTCCTATGAATACATTTATTATTCTTATTCAAAGTCCAGTACAGATAGGTTTCTTTTACTGGTGGGAACTTTTAGTCTCTAGTGAAAACATTCACTTAAATTGTAATTCTTCAAGGGTTTCAACTCAATCCCATCTCTTGCTGTTTTCCCAAAGCCTTATCTTTGGTTTCTGTGTGGTCATTGGATTCCCATCCCAGCGTACTAAGATTGCTACCTTCTGTATCCACACCAAGTGCTCCCAGGAGAGCCACAGCATCATGGAGCTATACATCTGGTTCAAGAATGATTTTGTTCTTAAAGTTTGGAATGTTCCTTCCTGTTTGTCCACTAAGCAGAAGCAAAAGAATGTTTCTGTTATTTCATCTATTGCTGGCACTTTCAGTCATAGAATCTTAAAGCTATCTGATTCTATGGTCAGCTCATAATCAGAAATACTTGCATATCAGATGCTTATGAAACAAGTTGACATTAGATACTGAGCTAAGTATGGGAAATCTGAATACCTACAAAATAAAGTCACTGCTTTCAAGGTAATATTCTATTGGGATAGGGAGCCTTGTATGTTTTGTGTCATCTAGTGTGAATAGTATAGAAAACTATGTAACTTTAGAAATAAAACAGGGCTACCCAAGCTTCTGGATGAGATCACATAAGAGAAAGTTTTCTGGGAGAAGAAATACACAGATACTAATATATGTTTGGAACAAACAAGGCAATGGAAGGAAGGTAAGTGGTAAATTTGAAGAAAGTATGAGCCTGTTATTGTTATTGGCCTAGAGTTCCAGGAATTGGCCGCATCTTACTGCTGAACTCAACACACATATTTCTGATTGAGCTCTCTTGATATTTTGGCAAGAAGACAAATGCAGTGCCATAAACATGAAGGACTCTAGTTACAAGAAATTGAGAGTTCCCTTGGGAAGTTGGAACTGTAGGGAAAAACTCCAAAAAAGGAGTTAGATGTGCAAGGGATTTATTGGGCATAATATTCACAAAAGGGAAGCAAGAACAGCAGAAGGTGGGGAGAGCTTTCACAGTGTGCAGGGATGATCTTATATTTGTGAAAAAGGGGAAAAAAAACAAGTTTCAATTGAGCTATAACCCTGAGGAAATATTTACCAGGCTAACAGGGAGTTCCGTATCACCCATAGATAGAAGAGTCCATCTTTGGGTAGAAATGGACAGGCCAAAGTATCTCTACACAATACTGTTATGTAACAACATAGCTTCAGTGGACATCCCATGACAGATCCTGAACCTCTATGGCTACCATATTTTCACTAGGAATGTCATAACTAGGCTTTCTGACTTACATACAAGTTTCATGTAAATTTAATTATTATGTTTCTATCACCTAGAACACTGGGTATCAACCTCATGTTGTGGTGACCCCAACCATAAAACTATTTTCATTGCTACTTCATAACTGTAATTTTGCTACTGTTAAGAATCATAATGAATATTTTCAGAGATAGAGGTTTGACAAAGGGTTTACAACACACAGGTTGAGAACCACTGACCTAGAATCTGTTCATTTGTAAGGTTCCAGTTCTTGCTGGTATAAGGCTCAGGATGAGCCTCATGTTCTGAATGAGGATGAAGAGCCTCATGCTTCCTAGCATCCTTTCAGAGTGTTCATGTAAAAATAACCTGTCCATGTCCCAGTGTGTCACATGCATACTTTTGGGGTTTAAATCCAGTCTTTCTATTGCACTGAACTGCTGTCATACCAATCCAGACTGTTTAATACCTTGGTTACACTATTGACCTCTTCTCATTTACACCAGAGCAGAAGATAGCAGCTTTGCTATGAACACATGGAGGTATGACTATTCACCAAAACATTTGATCTATTTTAGGAAAGTAGCATTATTATCTGAAAGAAACTAACATTATCTTTATACCCTTTATCAAAAGAAACTTTTCCTCACCGAGAGATTCTTAAACACATCATAGAAAAATTGGTCACAGATTTTGAACCTTTGAAATTACATAGTTTAATTTTTTTCAGAGCAAATGAGAGTGAATCACTATGAATGAATCATTTCTGTTCCTTTTGTGCACTAGCCACCTCATCAAGACTGATGAGTGCACATATCTTGCATGCAATTCTTTGTTTATAGGTAAGAGAATGTGTCTCTGCTTTCTTTATTCTAGGGTATGTAGAGTCAAGGTATAAAAGTAAGCTCTAGACAGTCATAGGGTACAACATGATGTTTCTGTTGCCTGTGCACAGGCTTTCATTCTAATATGATCTACTCCTGACACTGTTACTCAGTTTCTTATGTTGTAGAACATTATCCACAGTGTCAAGAGCTTTGTTTTTATCTGCAGAGGAATTCTAGTTTCACTCAACTGCATTAATTGTTCTTTGCCTTCACTTTGTCGCAGTGTATTTTTTTTTCTTGTGCAATCAAAATAAAAGCCTATGGTTTTATTATTGGAGAAAGAACAATCTTGACAGATACAAAATTGCTTTCATGAAAATACATGCATGAGCAATTACAGTTATGAATGGCTTTGACGGGTACTTGCCCACATTATTAATCTCTAACAGAGTCAATCTCCTCTTCATTCATATTTTATAGGAAACCTCAGGATAAGATGCAGTCAAGGAGGAAGCCCAGTGCTGGGTGATGAATTTGTTCATGAGATTTTAGGATTCTAGCAGTACTGGTCCCATATCCAAGGTTGGACTAAGCAGGACATGGAAACCTTCCCTAATCTTGCTCTTGAGAGAATGACTACTCCTTTGGAAGTAGACAGCAGCCATAGGAAGTAATCAACAGGGTGTTATCAAAGGCAAGAGTGTGCTTTGAGCATCATTTGGAATCAGTCATATTCCTCTACAGTGGCAAAGTGCTTGGATGCAGAGCATCAGAAGGAAGGAGAGAGTCCGAGTGTCTCAGCACAGTGTATTTTTGAGAAATATATTTTGAAGCACTTGATTTAGTCTCTGATGATGAGCCAAAATGGCATGTTCCTTGTTAATTAAGACACACTGTGAAGTACTTATGTAGGTGGACTTTGGGGAATGTATAGTTTTCTTGTGAGACCCAGTGAGATGGAAAGAGGATAGATAAGGATACTGAGGATAGAATGTCAGAGAAGTTGCTTTTTCCAGAAGATTCTACTGGAGGTGAGGATCTGGAACTTCGAGATGGTCTTTGAAAATTGCCTGTTTTTTTCTTTTACAGTTAATTCTGAAAGCATTCTTGGTAAATGAAAGTGTAAAATCCCCAGGTCCAACACTCTGTGCCTAACATGGGAAGAAAAGACCTGACTCTGTACCTCACCCCCATGCACATCTTCTCTCTTGAGCATCCAGAATGTCCTATCTATAACCTTGCTTCATGGTTTTTGAAGGCTTCCAGGTATATTTCTGAATGGAAATTAATGTGTAAGGTGCACATACGTGTTACCATCTAAGAAAGATATTGTATAGAGCCTAATTGGAGAAAACTAATACACAAACATACAAAAGTAAAAAGAGAACAGGGCAACATAGATAGAAAAGGTCACCAGTGTTTATGCTTCAGGATTTGCACATGCAGATTAGGTCTTTCCCTCAGCTCTTTGATAACTGCTCTTCGCTTATAATTGCTCTGCTCCAAGTGTTTATGTAATTACTCCATTCTTTAGCTCTGGTGTTTTGGTTCGATAATTCAACTGAAAGTTAAGACATTGAAAAATAAATAGAACTGCAATTGCCTGGGGATGGTGCCAGCTCTGAGTATCACTATTAAGGTTATAGGTTTCAACGAAGATGGGATTAAATGCTGATTGTATCTAAATACTCCAGTGGGAAATGTTATTAAAAGGTTTTTGGAAAGCCCCTCCCAAACACCGACACACAATATGTTCTTATTGGTCTTAATGACAAAATTCCAAGTGGGTTATTTATTGTAATAGAATATTCTTGTGGATTTGAGATTGTGTTTTCATTTGGAGTCTTGGAAAAAAAGGAGAAATAGCACTGCTATTTTGCTACTAATTGAGTTCAAGGGGAAAATTAAAAAAAAATCACAGTTTTAACATAAGATTTGAATAATGAAATAAATTGAAAACACATTTATTTTTTCATGGTTATATCATTTCTAGAAGATGCACTCTGTCCAATGATAATATAACCAAAAGATTTTTTTGGACTTCAAACACAATTTCAATACATAAATCCAGGCAAAGAAAATTTATAAGGTATGAATCGTGAAGAAAATTAATGTCCAAATATTTTATCTCATGATAAAGCAAAAAAATGTATGAGTGAAAATTAGAAAGAAGAAAACAAAATTATATTATTGATTACTGTTATAATCAAGATAATGATTATACACTAGATTAATTGCATCAGATATACAAAGGCAAAATTGGAGAAATAATCAAACCGAAACTTATTTAAAAGATGCTGCAATGACATTAATAATTACAAGAACAAATATTTAAGGTTTTTGAAGTCCCCAAAACATCTCAATTAGGAGCAATAACAATGTAAACTAATTTTAAGGAACAAGAAACATAGCAAATGCAACAGAATACATAAAATTACGATGACTTTATTATGATTGTCATCAAGCCTCAGTCACACCAATAAGCATGAGTTTTGTTTATTAAAAGAAATAGATGTTAGTTTATCTCATAGTAAATTATCTGTCATTTCTGACAACTTTACTACCTAATCCTGATCTACTACAAACAAGAAAACCCAAAATCAATGTTATTTATTATTGTTGATGCAAAAATAATAACACAGAATTAAAAATTGCATTATGAAAATAATATATTATAGTCAGGTGATATTTATTCCAGGGTCATTTCAGCATTGGGGAGCTCATTAAGTTTGAAGATGTGTTAATATCTCCATGGAGAAATCATCTCCATAGATGTTGATAAGTTCATGGATGAAAACCAACACCTACTCATGATGGAAACATCCAAGTAAACAGGTGAGGCTTTCTAAATATGATAATACTAATGAGAAAAATAAGAGTATTTTCACAGTGATCAAGAATGGATGCCATGATTTAGTCATGAAACGACAAAATCTAACATTTGTGTCAATAAATGGGAAGCAAGCCAGAACTAGAGAGTCATGATCTCACTCCTATGTGAAGTCTAACTGATTCAGAGAAGTTGAGATTAGAATAGTAGTTACAAAAAGCTAGAAAAATAGGGGGCAGAAAGAGATAGGAAGAGGTTGGTCAACAGACACTACTTATCTGTTAGGAAAGACCTTCATGTCCTATTATTATGGTCCTATAGATAAGAATATTGTCCTGTGAATTAGAAAAAAAATGAATGTTATTTTATAAGAAGTGCTAAAGATTGGGGAGACATGGAAACCTCGATACATTACACAATGTAGACATACATTAAAATATCACATAGTACCCTATAAATATGCATATGCTGGTTGTTGTCAATTAGAAAAAGAGAATGAATGTTTTAGATGCCCACAATATTCACTAGGCTTTAACTCTTTGGTAATATATTAGTCATTGCAATTAGAAAAATTAAAAATAGGGACTACAGAAATAGAATAGTGTTTAAGAGGACTAAGTTTCAATACCAAGTACCCACATGACAGTTCATAACAGACTGTTTCTTTACTCCCAGGGCATCCAATGCCCTCCTCTGACTTCTGTGGGCACCAAGCATGCATGTGGTCCAGATGTACATACAGGCAAAACTGCCATACACAAAAAAAACTCTAAATTCAAGAAGAGCATTGCATTAAGAAAACAATATATTATGGTCAGGTGATATTTATTCCAGGGTTGTTTTAACATTAGGGAGCCCATTAAGGTTGCAGATCGTGTTAATATCTCCGTGGAGAAATCATAGGCATGTCTCCACAGAGATTGAAGAGGTCACAAATGAAAACCAACTACATGCAAAACAAAATTGAAATTAGAGAATGAATAATAAAATGCACCTCTAAGCATATTATACGGCACCTTGGAAATCTAAGATATCTTTCGGGTCCCCCAACAATTAGAGCAGTGTTGTCCCTGAATCTGTTGACTGTCTGTAGACACCATTCCCCTAACTGGGTTGCCTTGTCTGGCCTCCATGGGAGAGGATGTGCCTAGCCCTGCAGTGACTTGATGTGTCAGGGGGGATGGTGAAACCCAGGGGGATGCTTTCCCTTTCCAGAGGATAAGGCAAGGGGTGGAAGGAGGAGCTGAGTGTGGGGGTACTGGAAGGAAGTGGGGATGAAAATATAGCTAACTCAAACATTGCTAAGATGTCAGTACTTCCTGATAAATTCTAAGCATGCCACAGTACCAATAAAATTATGAATTAGCATATTCATAGAGTTTTATAAATTGATATTGCAATGCTTTTAAAAAATCTCAATACAGGAAAACACTGAAAAGGAAAAATTACTAAGATGAAGTAACTATGTAAGATTAAGTGACACTTTGTTTAAGTGACTCCATAATTAAAATAATGAGGTGTTGGACATGTATAGACCAATTGACCAGAAGGGTAGGAGACTCAGTACTAAACCAAAGTTCATAAGAAAACTGGATATACAATAAAAGTTAAGAGAGATTCCCCTTTCGCTATGGAGTTGAAGATCTAACCCAAGGCCTTGAACTTGGTAGGTATGTGCTCTATCACTGACCTAAATCTCTAAGCCCCAAACATAACAATTGAAGGTCAGACAACCTATTAACAATATAAGTGGGTAAAAAAGTTTTATGCCTTATACAAAATGACTTAACTCGAAATGCACCAACAACTTAAATGTGAAAATAAAACCATACAGTACAGTAAGGGAAAGCTTCCTTAATTTTGGTATAGGAGGAGACTTTCAAATTATATTTGAAATACATGGCTAATAACATAAAAAGGGTAATTTTTGACTATGGTACAAGGTAAAATATCTTTGCCTACAAAAATGATAACAACAACAACAATAAAAATATAGAAATCGCTGCTTGCCTCCACCTGTGGCCAGCCACACTCGCCTGTCCCAGGAAGCCTCCAAATACAAGCAGTGCAGGAAGAAAGCTACCTGCCCACTTGTGCTGAGGAGCCAGCGGGAGGCGGGCTCCAGACACAGGGACTGAGGAAAAGCTGGGAGGTAAGAGCCTGCCTGCCTCCACCTGTGGCCAGAAACCCTGCCTGGCCCACCAGGCCTCCATATAGAAGCAGTGCAGAGAGAAAGCTACCTGCCCACTTGTGCTGAGGAGCCAGTGGGAGGTGGGCTCCAGACACAGGGACTGAGGAAAAGCTGGGAGGTAAGAGCCTGCCTGCCTCCACCTGTGGCCAGAGACACCCGCCTTACCCAGGAAGCCTCCATATAGAAGCAGTTCAGAGAGTAAGCTACCTGCCTACTTGTGCTGAGGAGCCAGCGGGAGGCGGGCTCCAGACTCAGGATCTGAAGAACAGCTGGAAGAGAGAACTGGTCTCCCAGGATTATTGGCATCTGAGCTGGAAGGAAAGACAAGCCACAGTCAGAGAGAGAAAGACCAGCTAACACCAGAGATAACCAGATGGTGAAAGGCAAGGGCAAGAACACAAGGAACAGAAACCAAGACTACTTGGCTTCATCAGAACCCAGCTTTTCCACCACAGCCAGCCCTGGATACCCCAACACACCAGAAAAGGAAGACTCAGACTTAAAATCACTTATCAAGAGGATGATAGAAGATTTTAAGAAGGAAATAAATAACTCCCTTAAAGAAAGACAAGAGAACACAGGTAAACAACTGGAAGACCTTAAAGAGGACACACAAAAATCCCTCAAAGAATTACAGGAAAACACAATCAAATGGGCAGAAATACAGGAAAACACAATCAAACAAATGAACAAAACCATTCAGGAATTAAAAACAGAAATAGAAACAATAAAGAAATCACAAAAGTAGACAACCCTGGAGTTAGAGAACATAGGAAAGAAATCAGGGGTCATAGATGCAAACATCACCAACAGAATACAAGAGATGGAAGAGAGAATCTCAGATGTGGAAGATACCATAGAAAACATGGACACAACAATCAAAGAAAACACAAAATGCAAAAAGCTCCTAACCCAAAACATCCAAGATATCCAGAATGCAATGAGAAGACAGAACCTGAGGATAATAGGCATAGAAGAGAGTGAAGACTCCCAACTTAAAGGACCAGTAAATAGCTTGAACAAAATTATAGAAGAAAACTTCCCTAACCTAAAGAAAGAGATGAACATAAGCATACAAGAAGCTTACAGAACGCCAAATAGACTGGACCAGAAAAGAAATTCCTCCCATCACATTATAGTCAAAACACCAAATACACCAAATAAGGAAAGAATATTAAAAGCAGTAAGGGAAAAGGGGCAAGTAACATATAAAGGCAGACCTATCAGAATTACACCAGACTTTTCACCAGAGACTGTGAAAGCTAGAAGATCCTGGGCAGATCTCATACAGACTCTAAAAGGGCACAAATGCCAGCCTAGGCTGCTATACCCAGCAAAACTCTCAGTAATCATAGATGGTGAAACCAAAATATTCTACGACAAATCCAAATTTGCCCAGTATGTTTCCACAAACCCAGCCCTACAAAGAACAATACATGGGAAACACCAACTCAAGGAGGGAAACTACACTCAAGAAAAAGTAAGAAAGTAATCTTTCAACAAACTCAAAAGAAGATAGCCACACAAACAATATAAACAACATCAAAAGTAACAGGAAATAACAATCACTATTCTTTAATATCTCTTAACATCAATGGTCTCAACTCCTCAATAAAAAGACATAGACTGACAGACTGGATCCATAAACAGGACCCAACACTTTGCTGCATCCAGGAAACACACCTCCATGTTAAAGACAAACACTACCTCAGAGTAAAGGGCTGGAAAACAATTTTCCAAGCAAATGGCCCAAAGAAACAGGCTGGAGTAGCCATTCTAATACCGGATAAAATTGGCTTTCAACCAAAATTCATCAAAAAAGATGAGGAAGGACACTTCTTACTCATCAAAGGAAAAATCTCCCAAGAAGAACTCTCAATTCTGAACATCTATGCCCCGAATGCAAGAGCTCCCACTTTCATAAAAGAAACTCTACTAAAGCTCAAAGCACACATTGAACCTAACACAATAATAGTGAGAGACTTCAACACCCCACTATCAACAATAGACAGATCTTGGAAACATAAACCAAACAGAGACAAAGTGAAACTAACAGATGCTATGAACCAAATGGGTTTAACAGATATCTATAGAACATTTCATCCTTCATCAAAAGAATATACCTTCTTCTCAGCACCTCATGGTACCTTCTCCAAAATTGATCATATAATTGGTCACAAAACAAACCTCAACAGATAAAAGATGATTGAAATAATCCCATGCCTCCTATCAGATCACTATGGATTAAGGTTGGTCTTCAACGGCAAAAACAACAACAGAAAGCCCACGTACACATGGAAGCTGAACAATGCTCTGCTTAATGATAACTTGGTAAAGGAAGAAATAAAGAAGGAAATTAAAGACTTCCTAAAATTCAATGAAAATGAAAGTACAACTTACCCAAACCTATGGGACACAATGAAAGCAGTGTTAAGAGGAAAACTCATAGCTCTGAATGCCTCCAAAAAGAAACTGGAGAGAACATATACTAACAGCTTAATAGCACATCTGAAAGTTCTGGAACAAAAAGAAGCTAATACACCTAAGAGAAGTAGAAGGCAGGAAATAATCAAATTAAGGGCTGAAATCAACCAAGTAGAAACTAAAAGACCTATACAAAGAATCAACAAAAGCAAGAACTGGTTCTTTGAGAAAATCAACAAGATAGATAAACCCTTAGCCAGACTAACCAGAGGGCTCAGAGACAGTATCCAAATTAACAAAATTAGAAATGAAAATGGAGATATAACAACAGACTCTAAGGAAATTAAAAATATCATCAGATCCTACTACAAAAGTCTATATGCAACAAAATTGGAAAATCTGGAAAAAATGGACAAGTTTCTAGACAGATACTGATTCCCAAAGTTAAATCAGGATTGGATAAACCATCTAAACAGTCCCATAACCCCTAAAGAAATAGAAGCAGTCATTAAAAGTCTCCCAACCAAAAAAAGCCCAGGACCAGATGGGTTCAGTGCAGAATTCTATCAGACCTTCAAAGAAGACCTAATACCAATACTCTTTAAGCTATTCCATAAAATAGGAACGGAAGGAAGACTACCCAATTCATTCTATGAGGCCATAGTCACACTGATACGAAAACCCCACAAAGACCCAACAAAGAAAGAAAACTTCCGACCAATTTCCCTTATGAATATCCATGCAAAAATACTCAATAAAATTCTTGCAAACCGAATCTAAGAACACATCAAAATGATCATTCACCATGACAAGTAGGCTTCATCCCAGGGATGCAGGGATGGTTCAATACCCGGAAATCCATCAAAGTAATCCACTACATAATCAAACTCAAAGAAAAAAACCACATGGTCATTTCGTTAGTTGCTGAAAAAGCATTTGACAAAATTCAACATCCCTTCATGATAAAAGTCTTGGAAAGATCAGGAATTCAAGGAGCATACCTAAACTTAGTAAAAGCAATATATAGCAAACCAGTGGCCAACATCAAACTAAATGGAGAGAAACTTGAAACAATCCCACTAAAATCAGGGACTAGACAAGGCTGCCCTCTCTGTCCCTACCTTTTCAATATAGTACTTGAAGTTCTAGCTAGAGCAATCAGGCAACAAAAGGAAATCAAAGGATACAAATTGGAAAGGAAGAAATCAAAATATCACTATTTGCAGATGATATGATGGTATACCTAAGTGACCTGAAAAACTCCACCAGAGATCTGCTACAGCTGATAAACAACTTCAGCAAAGTGGCTGAATACAAAATTAACTCAAGCAAATCAGTAGCCTTCCTATACTCGAAGGATAAACAGGCTGAGAAAGAAATTAGGGAAATGACACCCTTCACAATTGTCACAAACAATATAAAATATCTTGATGTGACTCTAACCAAACAAGTGAAAGATCTGTATGACAAGAATTTCAAGTCTCTGAAGAAAGAAATTGAAGAAAACCTCAGAAGATGGAAAGATCTCCCAGGCTCATGTATTGGCAGGATTAACATAGTTAAAATGGCCATCCTGCTGAAAGCAATCTACAGATTCAATGCAATCCCCATCAAAATCCCAACTCAATTCTTCATAGACTTAGAATGAGAAATTCTCAAATTCATATGGAATAACAAAAAACCCTGGATAGCAAAAACTATCCTCAACAATAAAAGGTCTTCTGGGGGAATCAGCCTCCCTGATCTCAAGCTGTACTACAGAGCAGTAGTGACAAAAACTGCATGGTATTGGTACAGTGATAGGCAGGTAGATCAATGGAATAGAATCGAAGACCCAGAAATGAACCCACACACATATGGTCACTTGATCTTCGACAAAGGAGCTAAAACCATACAGTGGAAAAAAACCAGCATCTTCAACAAATGGTGCTGTATCAACTGGTGGTCTACATGTAGAAGATTGCGAATTGATCCATTCCTATCTTCCTGTACAAAGCTCAAGTCCAATTGGATCAAGGACCTTCACATAAAACCAGATACACTGAATGTAATGGAAGAGAAAGTGGGGAAGAATTTTGAACACTTGGGCACAGGGGAATTGTTCCTGAACAGAACACCAATGGCTTGTGCTCTAAGATCAAGAATCAACAGAAGGGACCTCATACAATTACAAAGCTTCTGTAAGGCAAAGGACACTGTGAATAGTGCAAAACGGCAAACTACAGACTGGGAAAAGATCTTTACCAATCCTACATCTGATAGAGGGCTAATATCCAAAGTATACAAAGAACTCAAGAAGCTAGACGCCAGAGATCCAAATAACCCTATCAAAAAATGGGGCAGTGAGCTAAACAGAGAATTCTCAACGGAGGAAACTCGAATGGCTGAGAAGCACCTAAAGAAATGTTCTGCATCCTTAGTCATCAGGGAAATGCAAATCAAAACAACCCTGAGATTTTACCTCACACCAGTCAGAATGGTTAAGATCAAAAACTCAGGTGACAGCAGATGTTGGCGAGGATGTGGAGAAAGAGGAACACTCCTCCATTGCTGGTGGGAATGCAAGCTGATACAACCACTCTGGAAATCAGTTTGGTGGACCCTCAGAAAAATGAACATAATACTACCTGTGGACCCAGCTATTCCACTCCTGGGCATATACCCAGAAGATGCTCCAACATGTAATAAAGACTA
Source organism: Rhynchomys soricoides (assembly GCA_019843965.1). Lineage (NCBI taxonomy): Eukaryota > Metazoa > Chordata > Mammalia > Rodentia > Muridae > Rhynchomys > Rhynchomys soricoides. Next base: position 12,040,751 of record JADRCH010000014.1, on the reverse strand, counting down.
TGTTCATAGCTGCCATATTTATAATAGCCAGAAGCTGGAAACAACCCAGATGTCCCTCCACAGAGGAATGGATACAGAAAATATGGTACATTTACACAATGGAATACTACTCAGCTATTAAAAACAATAACTTCATGAAATTCGTAGACAAATGGATGGATCGTGAAAATATCAAAATATCATCCTGAGCGAGGTAACGCAGTCACAAAAGAAACAGTGAGTATGTACTCACTGTTAAGAGGTTATTAGCCCAAAAGTTTGAAATACCCAAGAGTCACTTCGCAGCAACAGTAGTTCTGAGTGTGACATCCCAAATGGAGGGCTTGGAGAAAGGACTGAACGAGCTGAGGGAGTGTGCAGCCCCAGGGAGGTAGCAACAGTGGCAACTGGCCTGACCTCCCTATACTTCTGGAGACTGATCCACCAACTAAAGTATACACATGGAGAGACCCATGGTGCTGGCCACAAATGTGGCAGAGGAGGGTCTTGTTATCAGTCAGGGGGAGGAGAGGCATTTGGGCCTGAGGGTGTTAGATCCCCCAGTATAGGAGAATGACAAGGAGGAAAGATGAGAGTGGGTGGGTGTGTGGGAGGGTGGGTTGGAGAATATACCCATATTGGCAAGGGGAAGATGGAAGGAATGGGGAGGTTCCAAAGAGGAGATCTGAAACATTTGAAATGTAAATAAAATATGAAAATAAAAAAACCATAAAAATCAGGGACACAAAATACTTGTAGCATAGGTTGAAAATTAAAGTCCAGATTCCTTATATATGAAGAAATCTTAAAATATCATGAGGAACACCATACCTAAAACATGACCTCTTGGTACCTATAAACCATGCTTCTTAATAAAATGGCTGTATCTATTCATTTTCTTTCCAGTTATCCTTGGCCAAGCCTTTAATAACTTTCAGCCCATGTTTTCATCTTCTCATTTCTTTCTCTTGTAGTAGTAGTTATAACGAGATTGTGGAGCTCATATTAACTGAGTACTAGCTACTATTGGGTGCCATGCTATGTAGTTTACATATGTTTCTTTTTCATATAATCTCATATGGAAAGTTGTGCAACATCACAAGGAGGTTGTGTAACAAGCCCAACATCCCACAGACTGTGTTTATGCAGAACCGTTCTTGTCCCTTTAGTTCTATCTGACCCCAAGTCCTCGAGATTCTTGTTGGATCCTTTACTCAATTTGAAATTCTCTCTGTGGGAACTCAGTGTGATGTCAGAGCAGCTACAGTCCAGAACAATAGTAGCTCCATGATCTAGGGGCTGGCATCAAGACTCACATTGATGGAAAGAGTTTGAGAGCTCTAAGTTATATAACCAAGACTGGGGAAGGTTAAATAGCTTCATTGAAGCCAGAGGTTGGTAACAGAGCTTTGGGCACAGACCTCAGGAGCTGGAAAGGAGCATTAGGAGACAACAGGATCTATGAGGCAACTTATCTTTAATCAATCAAGATGTTTTAATCAGAGTCTTTCGATGACATTGATTCCCTGACAGTTCTTAGGATCAGAAATCCCTTGAGATTTTCTTTTGAATCTTCATGGGTCAATATAGTTAGGAAAACCCATTTCTAGGCAACGATTTCATGTTTGTGTAGAACATCGAAAGAAAGAATAAAGTTGTTGGGAGAGAGGCAAAAGTCCCTCTACTAAGCCCCCTAATGAGATTCCAAGCTGTCTTGCTGGCAGACTCTAGTTGACCGAGCAAGGGTGGAATTCAGAGCTGTCAAACTCAGAACTGGAGAGGCAGGGAGCAGGTTTGAAATGCCTACTACTCATCCTATGGCACCCCCTATCCACTCAGTGTCCAGCCTTGCTATGCTGAGTGATCCACTCATCTCAACTTCAGGGAGCTCTGTTATGGTTGGCATTCTAATGTTCTGAATTTGACTCAGCTCAAAGTATGCTTTACTTAAAATATTGATCATTTCAGAAGACTAGATATGTGAGCTCTTGGATCATTTTGTCTATCAGAAAAGCTCTTCCTCTAAACCTAATATTCCTTTGTTTTATTTAGAAGCAGCACATTCCAAAGTAGATGTAAGAAATGACCTCCCATCTGCACTGCATATATAGTTGCACATATGCCTACATGTCTATATATTTGCCTATTTGTACAAATGCCCTCCCATTTGTAGCTCTTCTCCTGCTGGATTCTTGTCTGTAATTTTACCTAACCTTTCTGTTTCCAAAATTTCCAGAGAGTCCTTGTCAAATCATTTAAAAGCAGAAGGCCCAGGAGATGTTCTTCTGAATCATCATTATTTCCATACCTTTAAGGACCCTTCACTCCTAAAATACCTAGTGAGTTGTCTGAATGTAATGTCTTCTGAAGAGGAGAATGCAATCAATGACCATGATTTCTGCTGCATTCTCTGAACTGTTCAGGTTAGCATTTACATTTTCTCTCAATGTCTTGAGTGTCTTTTCGGTATTTTTAAAAAACTGTGCGCATGTATTTATTAAGCATCTAGTATGTAAGGATTGCTGGGTACAATAAGATACTAAGCTAAATTGAATAAGCTGTCATCATTTTGAAGCCATGAAGCTGTCCATTTCTTAGGTGACCATTTGCTAAGTATTTTCTGTGGGATAGATCTTGTATTAAGAGTCATTCATTCCTAAGAGGTCATTTAGCTGAGAAGGCAGTCTATCCAAAGGGTGCTTAAACCAGAGGTCAAAAACTTTTTCTGTAAAGGAACAGACAGTGAATATTATATGCTTTCTTATGTGATCTTTGTTTCTACTACTCACCCTTGCTGCAGTTTTGCTAATGCAATCATGCATAATATGTAGATGAATGGCTTTGTCAACCATCTGGAAAACTTCTGTCACAAAAATTACAGAGGCTCAGTAATATTAATGGTCATGTCCCCCCAAATTTCTTGGCTCTTCCATGATGGCCAGGAAGCCATCACCCAACTCTTATGATGGGAGAAATAACAGAAGAGGTAAAATGACTAGAACTTCATGATTTCCAAGGCTTATGTTTCATGGGTTAAAACTCTTACAAGGAAGGCTGGTTAAAAGTATTTGACTTTCCAACCTTGTGTGTGTGTGTGTGTGTGTGTGTGTGTGTGTGAGAGAGAGAGAGAGAGAGAGAGAGAGAGAGAGAGAGAGAGAGAGAGAGAGAAGACAAGGGAAATTGTAAATGGCTTTGAACCTACTTTAAATATGGTGGCCAGGGTGATGTTTGTCATTTGGAGGTACTGGTTTTGAGGGAAGACACAAGAACAGTCTACAGTGAGAACAAACAGAAAGTATACTTTAGTATACTTGTGTGTGGAATTAGGTTTTGTGGGTGTCAGGAAAGCCACTCAGTGGTCAGGGCTTCTGCCAGATCTGGTGGCAGTGGTTGATCATCCTGCAACTGGAGATGCTGAGGCAGGAGGATCTATCTTCTTGTTGCCTGTGTTGAAGACTGAATTCAACACCAGTCTGAATAGCTTATAGAAACTGTCTCAAAATAAAAAGCAAAAAGAAGGCTGTGGATGCAGCATTATGGTTGAACACACTTGCTTGGTATGCTCAAGGCCATGAACATCTAATCTGAGCTGTCCAGAAGATGAGAGGCTGTGGAATGCAGGTAAAAGTGCTTGACTACTGTAGCTGTGGCAGAAGCAGGGAGCTATGGGCACTCAGAGAAGAAGGCCAGGCAGATTGCCCTAGACCAGTCATCAGTTTATTTGAAAACTGATGAAATGGACATTCATCACATATTGTGATGCCAGGGAAATACTAGAAGAAAATAAAACAAAACAGAAAGATGAATTGAAGAAACAAAGGCCTATTCAGTTTTAGATAATTCTGTGCTAGTGTCTATAGTATGTATCTATCATCTATGTATGTATGTATGTATCCATCATATCTCTCATCTACCAATTATCTACTTTCTATCTACCAATCAATCTGTTTGGTCAATATTTATTTCAATCAACAAACATTTTTCTTATTTAATACCCTTTACAAGCATAGTTTTTCTTATGTATTTGCCTGTGTGTGCAAGAATGTGTGCCTGTGTGGGGAGGTCAGAGGAACACCTTGGCTCTCCTGCTTCAGGTACCATTTGTGTTTTCGCTTTATCTCTTTCCTGAGATAGATTCTCTCATTGGCTTGGAATTTTCCAAGGAGGCTAGGCTAGCTAGCTACTGAGTCTCCGGGATCTACCTGTCTCTGACAGCACCATGGTATTACAAGCACACACCACCATCTCAGCTTTTTTTTTTTTTTTTCTTTTTTTCACTTGTGTTTCAGGAATTGAACTCAAGTCTTTGGGTTTGTGTGATGAACACTTTCCCAACTGAGCCATCTCCTCAGCCCAATAAACATTTTAGAAACTCCATATGTGCATGTGTAAACACATGTGTGCAGATGCACAAGTACATAAGTATGTCCCTACTGGTGGAAGCCAGAGGTCAATGTTGGGCACATGCAATTCCTCTCTCCCTTATACTTGAGACAGGGTGTCTCACCGGCTTGGCTAGACTAGCTGGCCAGTGGGTCTCAATGGTTCTCCTATTTCTTCTTTGTCAGCGCTAGGGCTATGCTATAGGCCTATGCTATTGTGCGTCTTTTATTTTTTAATATGGCTTCTGGGGACCTGAACTCAGATCTTTACAACTGTGCTTGAACCAGCTTTCCAATAACATAGGTGGTGCTACATTCGTTGATTAAAGGCACCATAACTTATTTAACCTCACTCTTTATGTAGAACAATCAGTTATTACATTCAACATGTATACAACACCAAAAAGAATCCTATATGTTTTTGTTTATAGTCCTACAGCTATTTATTTTATTTTTATTTTTGATACTTTATTTACATTTCAAATGTTTTCCCCTTTCCAGGTCTTCCCTTTGGAAACCCCCCAACCCATCCCCCTGCCTCTATGAGGGTATTCTCCCACCCACCCACCCACTCTCATCTTCTCCCCCTTGCATTCCCCTATATTGGGGCATCTAACACCCTCAGACCCAAGGGCTTCTCCTCCCACTGATGGCCAACAAGACCCTTCTCTGCCACATATGTGGCCAGCACCATGGGTTCCTCCATATGTATTCTTTGGTTGGTGGTCCAGTCTCTGAGAGCCCCAGGGGGTCTGGTTAGTTGACACTGTTGCTCCCTCCATGGGGCTGCAAACCCCCTCAGCTCCTTCAGTCCCTTCTCCAACCCCTCCATCTGGGACCCCATGCTCAGTCCAACAGTTTCTGTGAATTGAATCTTGGGTATTCCAAACTTTTGGGCTAATAGCCACTTATCAGTGAGTACATACCATGTTCATTCTTTTGTGACTGAGTTACCTCACTCAGGATGATATTTTCAAGTTCCAGCCATTTGCCTGCGAATTTCATGAAGTCATTGTTTTTAATAGCTGTGTAGTATTCCATTGTGTAAATGTACCACATTTTCTGTATTCATTCCTCTGTTGAGGGATACCTGGGTTGTTTCCAGCTTCTGGCTATTATAAATAAGGCTTCTATGAACATAGTGGAGCATGTGTCCTTATTACATGCTGGAGCATCTTCTGGATATATGCCCAGGAGTGGAATAGCTGGGTCCTCAGGTAGTATTATGTCCAATTTTCTGAGGGCTGGAGAGGTGGCTCAGCCGATAAAGGCTAGGCTCACAACCAAAAATATAAGATTCTTACTGCTATTTAAAGATACATACCCTTTTAAATCTAAGCCAAGGGACCATTATCAGTTCTGGGACCTTTAAAGATGGCAGTGTCATCTTTAAACTTCCTGTTTCCTGATGTTCTCACCTTTGGAACCTAATCCCTCCTCGCTGGCAGGAAACATAAGTAAGGTATAAAAAGGACTGTACTGAGAGAAACTGTGGCTCTTGGCTTTTAGCTCCAGACATGCTCTCAATTGTCACATGGGTGGAGTATTTCAGAGACGCTCTTCCTGCTCCCATGCCTTAGCCAGGGTCACAGGGTCACAGATGAACTTTTCTTACACAACCCTGTTTCAGCTGCAGATTTGTAAGTGAAATATATGTGGGCTATTTATTTTTTACTTTAAAGAGTTATATTTTAGAAGGCTTATTGCAAAGCCTTAAATAACTAGAACAATTCTGATTACTGTTTTAAAATTGATTCCTAGAAAAAGAAGGACTGTGTGAATGGGAGACCACACATATCTATCTATCTATCTATCTACCTACCTATTTATAGCTGGTCTTTGCTACCTTATGGGCTTTTCTCTTTTCCATCCTTTTTCCCTCTGTTTTCACCCCCTAACAATAGATAGCAGAGAAACAAGGAGAGAGGCGAAAGAAGAGGGGGGGGGCCTCAATCAATTGTTCATAATTTTGTTTCTTTTTTTGACCACAGCTACTAACAAACTGTAACCAACCTCTCTAAACAACTACCCAAACTGCCTCTCAGGGCCCTAGCCTTAATATATTCTCTGAAAATTTCCCAGAGTCCAAGCATCACACAATCACAGCAGCTAGCAAACCCACACCTCTGCATGAGCAGAAAGCAAATCACAGTCAGCTGCTGAGGACAGTCCGAAGTAGCCCCACATCCCTACACTTGGTATTAAAATAAACGCTTCTTTTTATAAGATTTCTGTGGTACTGTGTTTCTTTTTGATTTAAAAAATTTAATCTTTCTTTATTAATGAATTAATTTATCACTTTACATCCTGATCACAGTCCTCCCGCCCTCTGCTCCTCCCAGTGCTACCCTCATAAATACCTCTCTCTAACAAATACAGCTCCTTTCTCTGAGGAGAAGGGAAAGACCACCATGGATAACATTTCATCCTGGGACATCAAGCCGCTGAGGTCCAACCAGGCAGTCCAGCTAGAGGAAGGGGATTCAATGGCAGGCAACAGTCAGAGATAGCCGTCCTCCCTGCTCCAGTTGTTAGAGGATCCACATGAAAACCAAGCTGCACATCTCCTACAAATGTTTAGGGGGCCTAGGTCCAGCTCCTGCATGCTCTTTTGACAATGGTTCCGTCTGTGGGAGCCCTCATGGGCCGAGGTTAGTTGGCTGTTGCTATTCTTGTGGTGTCCTTGACCCTTCTCGTTTGCTCACTACTATCTCCCACTCTTCCACAAGATTCCCTGAGCTCTGCCTGATATTTGGCTGTGGGTCTCTGCATCTGTTTCCATCTGCTGCTAGATGAAGCTCCTCAGAAGACAGTTATGCTAGGTTCTTGTCTGCAACCATAGCAGAAAATCATTAATAGTGTTAGAGGTTGGCACTCTCCCAAGGAAAGGGTCTCATGTTGGGGCAGTCATTGGTTGCACATCCTGTAAGCAGGTCAAATATTGGGCTGAAGGTTTTGTGTGGGGGCTGATGTCCCTCTCCCTCCACTGTGAGTCCCCGTGCTGATTGTGAAAAGTGGTCACTTCAGTCTCTAATTTCCTGCTGGTAGGAATCTCAGCTAGGATCACCCCCACAGACTCCCTGGTGCTTCCCTATCTTAGGTCTTCAGCTAGAGCCAGAGAAGCCCCCCCTCCACTGACAATTTCCCTTCTAACTCGAAGCCTTTCCCCTCTCACCTCTCCCCACATCTGATCCCCACCTGCATTCCCCCTCCTCATCCCCCCTCCCACCCAGTTTCCTGTCTCCATCCACCTCCAGTGATTATTTAGTTTCCCCTTCTGAGTTAGATTCATGCATCCTCCTTTGGGTATTTCTTAATACCCAGTTTGTTGGGTCTGTGGATTACAGCATGGTTATCCTGTACTTTATGGCTAATGTCCATTTATAAGTGAGTACATACTGTACCTGTTTTTCTGGATCTGAGTTACCTCAGTCAGGATAATATTTTCTAGTCCCATCCATTTGCACGAAAATTTCATGATGTAGTTGTTTTTAATCACTGAATAGTATTCCATTGTGTAAATGTACCACATTTTCTTCATTCTTCAGTTGAGGGACACGGAGGTTGTTTTCAGTTTCTGGCTATTGCAAATAAAGCAGCCATGAACATAGTTGAGCAAGTGTCCCTGTGCTGTAGCTGGGTCTTGGGGTAGAACTATTCCCAATTGTCTGCCAAATTGATTTCCAAAATGATTGCATAAGTTTATACTCCCACCAGCAATGGAGGAGTCTTCCCCTTGCTCCACATCCTTACCAGCATGTGTTGCCATGTGATGTTTTGATCTTACCCATTCTGATTAGTGAAAGATAGAATCTCAGAGTCATTTTTTTTTTCATTTTCCTGATGACTAAGGACATTAAACATTTCTTTAAGTCCTTCTCAGCCATTAGAGATTCTTCTGTTGAGAATTCTTTGTTTAGCTCTGTACCCCATTTTTAATTTGGTTATTTAGTTTGTTGGTGTCTAATTTCTTGAGTTCTTTATGTATTTTGGATACTAGTCCTCTGGATGTAGGATTGGTGAATATCTTTTCCTATTCTGTAGGATGCTGTTCTGTACTATTGATGGTGCCCTTAGCCTTGCAAAAGCTTTTCCATTTCATGAGGTCCAATTTATTAATTGTTGATATTTGTGCCTGAGCTATTGGTATTATATTCAGAAATTTGTCTCCCTTGCCAATGTGTTGAAGGCAGTTCCCCACTTTCTTTTCTATTTGATTTAGTGTGTCTGGTTTTATGTTGAGGTCTTTGATCCACTTGGATTTGTGTTTTGTGCAGGAAGATAGATATGGATCTATTTGCATTCCACTCTTCTACATGCAAATATTCAGTTAGACCACCACCATTTTTTGCTTTCTTTTTTTCCATTGTATTGTTTGTCTTCTTCATAAAAAACCAACTGCTCATAGGTATGTGGTTTTATTTCTGATTCTTTGATTCCATTCCATTGATCAACATGTCTGTTCCTATACCAGTACCACACAGTTTTTATTTCTATTGCTTTGTACTACAGCTTGAGGTCAGAGATGGTGATATCTCCAGAAGTTCTTCTATTGTTCAGGATAGTTTTAGATATCTTGGGATTTTTGTTTCTTTCCATATGAAGTTGGATATTGTTCTTTCAAGGTTTGTAAAGAATTGAGTTGAAATTTTGATGGGAATCGCATTGAATATGTTAGATTGGTTTTTGTAAGGTGGCAATTTTTACTATACTAATCCTACTGATCCACGAGCATGGGAGATCTTTCCATCTTCTGATAGCTTTCTCAATTTCTTTCTTTAGAGACTTGAAGTTCTTGTCATACAGGCTTTTCACATGCTTGGTTAGAGCTACATCAAGATATTTTATGTTATTTGTGGCTATTGTAAAGGTGTTGTTTCCCTGATTTCCATTTCAGTCCATTAACCATTTGTATAAAGGAGGGCTACTGTTTTGTTTGTTTGTTTGCTTGTTTGTTGTATTTTTAGTTAATTTTGTATCCAGCTATTTTGCTGATAGTGTTTATCAGCAGTAGGAGTTCTCTGGTAGAGTTTCTGGGGTCATGTATACAATCATATCATCTGGGAATAACAGTACTTTGACTCTTTCCTTTCCAATTTGTATTCTCTTGATCTCCCTTAGTTGTCTCATTGCTCTAGCTAGATTCTTAAGAATATCTAAGATTCTTAGATAGGAAGAGAGTAGGCAGCCTTGTGTTGTCCCTGATTTTAGTGGAATTACTTTAAGCTTCTCTCCATTTAATTTGCTGTCTGCCATTGGTTTGCTGTATATTGCCTTCACTATGTTTAGATATGCACTTCTATTCCTGCTCTCTCTCTCTCTCTCTCTTTCTCCAAGACTTTTATCATGAAGGGGTGTTAGATTTTGTAAAAGGCCTTTTCAACATTTAACAAGATGATCATGTGATCTTTTCATTTCAGTTTGTTTATATAGTGAATAGGTTGATGGATAACTGAACCAACCCTGCATTCCTGGGAAGAAGCCTACTTGATGATGTTTTGATTTGTTCCTGGATTTTGTTTGTGAATATTTTATTGGGTATTTTTACACCAATGTTCATAAGGGAAATTGGTCTGAAATTCTCTTTCTTTACTGAGTCTTTATGTGGTTTACATATCAGGGTGACTGTGGCCTCGTAGAATCGTTTTGACAATCTTTTGTTTCTAATTTTTGTAATAGTTTCAGGAGTATTGATATTAGCTCTTCTTTAAAAGCCTGGTAGAATTCTTCATTAAAACAATATGTCCCTGGGCTGATTTTCATTGGGAGACTTTTAATGACTGCTTTTATTTCCTTAGTGGTTGGAAGGACTATTTAAATTGTTTACCCGATCTTGATTTAACTTTGGTAAGTGGTATTTATCAAGAAAGTCATCCATTTTGTTATATATTGAAATACCCTTTTCCATCTGTTTTTATTACTTGGGTTGAAAATCTATTTTATTAGATATTAGAATGGCTACTCCAGTTTGTTTCTTGTGTCTCTTTGCTTGGAAAATATTTTTCTAGCCCTTTACTCTGATGTCTATCTTTCTTGCTGAAGTGTATGCCGCACAATCGCACAATGAAGGATCCTGTTTTCATCTCTATTCTGTTAGTCTATGGGTTTTTTTTTTTAATTGGAGGAATTGAGTCCATTAATGTTAAGAGATATTAATGACCTGAAATTGTTAATTCTTGTTATTTTGATCTTGTTGGTGTCAGTGTGTGTGTGTGTGTGTGTGTGTGTGTGTGTGTGTGCTTCCCTTCCTTTGGTTTGCTGGGGGAAGTGGTGTTTTCTTGAGTATATTTAGCCTCCTTGTGTTAGAGTTTTACTTCTAGTGTCTTTGGTAGGGCTGGATGTAGATAGATATTGTTTAATTTTGGTCATGGAATATCCTGTTTTCCTCATCTATGATGATAAAAAGTTTTGCCGGGTGACATCTGTGGACTCTTGGAGTCTGCAAGACATCAGACCAAGCCCTTCTGCCTTTTAGATTCTCTGTTGAGAAATCAGGTATAATTCTGATAGGTCTGTCTTTATATGTTACTTGGCTTTTTACCCTTGCAGCTTCTAATATTCTTTCTTTGTTCTGTACATTTAGTGTTTTGATTATTATGTAGTGGGAAGATTTTCTTTTCTGAACTTTTTTTTTTTTTTTGGTATTCTGTGAGTTTTTTATATTCATATGTTTCTTTAGGTTGGAATTTTTTTCTTCTATGATTTTGTTGAAAATATTTTTTGGGTCTTGTAGCTGGGAGTCTTTTTCTATTCCAATGATTCATAGGTTTAGCCTTTTCTAGTATTCCAGATTTCTTGGATATCTTATTCATGAACTTTCTAGATTTAACATTTTCGTTGACTTATGTATCCATTTCTTCAATTGCATCTTCAATGACTGAGATTCTTCCTTCCATCTCTTGTATTCTGTTGGTGATGCTTACAACTGTAGATCCTGTTCTCTTCCCTAGGCTTTCCATCTCCAGGATTTCGTCAATTTGGGTTTTTTTTTTTTTATTATTATTTCTGTTTCCATTTACTGTTTTTAGACAGTTTTATTCATTCCCTTCGTCTCTTTGATTGTATTTTCCTGTATTTTTTTTAAGCGATTTATTAATTTCCTCTTTAAAAGCCTCTAATGTCTTATAAGATTGGATCTAAGGTCATCTTCATGTGCTTTGACTGTATTAGGGCTTGCTGTAGTAGGATAGCTGTGCTCTGTTGGTGCCATATTGCTCTGGCTCTTGTTGATTGTGTTCTTTTACTGTCTTTTAACCATCTGGTTGTCCCTGGTGCCAGCAGAATTCCTAGGGCAGGCAGGCCAACCCTGGCAATAGATCTTAGGGAACAGGATGCTGCTAACCTCTATTGGCTGTGCCCCAGATAGAGTAGACTAACAGGGGATTTGTGGGGGAGGGGCCTTCACTACAACTTTTATTAACTTTCTTCTTTGACAGTTTCATACATGTATTGTATGCATTTTGGTTTCTTTCTCCTTTACATACATGAATAGTCACATACATGTACACAAACATCTATTTTCTTTAATCTCTGTTAACTCCCTCCTCCTTTATTCAGAACCCTTCTCATATTTATGTCTTTTTGCTTTGCTTTTGTGGCACACTGAGTTTAATTAAAGCTGTCTTTTTGACCATGAGTTTTGATCTATCCATTGGAGTCTGGTGGAGTCACATTTAGGTATAAAATTGAAGACAATGACTGACTCTCCCCTAGAATCCACCAGTAGCCAATAGCCCAGTATGATGTGTCTCTTAAGTTACTCCTTCATATCTGATTGACCTATGGTATAGCCAAAGACTACAAATGTCTTATGAACTATTGGTACATATAGCTTTGTGGCTGTTTGGAAGATAAGTCTCAATTTCTACTCCTATCATCAATGTACATGAGTGCCTGTTTCACTATGTACCTGAATACCTTGAATGTTATAACTTTCACTTTCAAATGTTAGCTTATTGACTCAATATAATTCTATTAGAGATTTACTTGCTTATGTGTACACTATTTTTATTTTTTATTTATAAAACTCTTTAATGAAAGAACTCTAATGTTCCTGCTTACATTATGGTACGTTGTTCCTTCCACTTGTGTTCTTTAAAATACCTTTTGTTGATTTGTTCAAATTTTCACATAAATGAACATATTAATATATGACAAAGCTCTTTGACACTTTTCTATGTGGGAGAATAAGCAGGAAACCTAATTCATGAAGACTGACAGAGATAAAGCCAGAGGATTCTAGAATCATAAACTGAGCAATCTGTAAATGTCATGTGTATGAAGGACAGACTATGGGACTGTGTGCATGATGGAAGTAGTTCCTTTGAGGGCTATCAACAAGCAAAACAGTGTTGCAGATACAGATGAAAATGTATAGTAGTGTCCTAGTCTCTGGAGTGATAGTGCTTGTGATAGCAGATTATCACTTCTATTGATATAATACATCTCTTGACCAAGTGTGCATCTCAGTGAAACAAACTATCTCCCAGTGTAGGAGCCTGAATTCCAACGAATTTCTTTGTAATGGAATGAGCCTTGACAAAGTTAATTATTTACTTATTTTCTGTGTTTCTTAAAAGTTGTAAATTTACACTATAGAGTTTAAATTCAAAAAGTAGGAAAGAAAATTACCTAGATCCATCATTCAGACACAATGCTATTAACAGTTTGGTAAATTTACTTTTAAGCTTTTTTCTATGCATTTTTAATATAGTTGAATTAATTTTGTATAAACAAATACATGACCTGAACTTTTGTTTAATATTGAATGAAAGCATTTTCCTTTGTTATTCAAGACTAGTCATAAACATTTTAATAACTATACAAAGTGATATATATTTAATTATTTTGTACTTTTGTACAATATTTAGTTTTTACATTTCTGTTCTTATAGGTATTTCTCTAGTGAATATCTTTGTATTTTTCTGTATTTATAATTAATCCCTTATTTCGAGGTTCAGGGCTTTTGAACTTTGTTAAATCTCATAGAGCATAGAAAAATAGAAATGCTAACTTCCCAGGAAGAAAACTTTGCTTTCATTGAAACACTTTATTCCATGTGGATGGTTCAGTTCTTAGGCATAAGGGTTTTTCAGCTGATGTGTTATTATTTCCTCCAGACATTCCTTATCAGAAGGGAGGCAGTGAGAAGCATAAAGATGGCAGTGAGCAGGTAAAAATAGGCTCTATGTGAGCAGTTAGGCATGGGGATGTGAAAGGACTGTGTGGAGATCAAAGGCTCTCTAAATGTTGGGTTGATCAGGATGAGTGGAGCTAGCAGCTTTCTTCCTGCTCTTCCAAAGCTTCCTGTACTGGTAAGATAAAGGAGGAGGCATGGGTTTCTGTAGAAGATGAACACATCAATGCTTTTTGTCTTTCTGGCAGGATGAGCCAGCCCTCATGCTGATGTATTTGAAGCCCCAAATCTCTTTACATGTGAACACAGACATACAGGATTGAAGGATGCTTACAGACTAAAATCCTCTTCCACAGGCTGTTGAGGTGCCCTAAGGAACTTGCTTTTTCTTTTTCTTTTATTGGATATTTTATGTATTTACATTTCAAGAGTTATCCCTTACCTGGTTTCCCCTCTGTAATCCCCCTCTCCCAATCCCCTTACCCCTGCTTCTATGAGGATACTCCCCCTTCCAACCACCTACTCCCACATCACTGCCCTGGCATTCCCCTACACTGGGGAATCTAGCCTTTACAGGACCAAGGGCTTCTCCTCTTATTGATGCTAGACAATGCCATCCTTTGCTACATATGTGGCTGGAGACATGGGCCTCTCGTGTGTACTCTTTGGTTGGTGGTATAGTCTCTGGGAGCTCTGGTTGGTTGATTTGTTTTTCCTATGGGGTTGCAAACCTCTTCAGCTCCTTCAGTCCTTTCACTAACTCCTCCACTGGGGACTCCATGCTCAGTCCAATGGTTGGCTGCAAGCATTTGCATCTGTATTTGTCAGCCTCTGGCAGAGCCTCTTAGGAGACAACTATATCAGGCTCCTGTCAGCAAGCACTTCTTGGCCTTTGCAATAATGTCTGGGTTTTGTGTCTATATATGGGATGGATCACCAGGTGGGGCAGTCTACACTCCACACTTTGTCTCCTTATTTGCTCCCATGGGTATTTTGTTCCCCCTTCTATGAAGGACTGAAACATCCAAATTTTGATCTTCCTTCTTCTTGAGCTTCATATGGCCTGTGAATTGTATCTTGAGTATTTTGAGCTTTTGGGCTAATATCCATTTATCAGTGAGTACATACCAAGTGGGTTCTATTTTAACTGGGTTACCTCACTCAGGATGATATTTTCAAGTTCCAGCCATTTGCCTACAAATTTCATGAAGTCATTGTTTTTAATAGCTGAGAAGTACTCCATTGTGTAAATGTACCACATTTTCTGTATCCATTCCTCTGTTGAGGGATACCTGGGTTGTTTCCAGCTTCTGGCTATTATAAATAAGGCTTCTATGAACATAGTGGAGCATGTGTCCTTATTACATGTTGAAGCATCTTCTGGGTATATGCCCAGGAGTGGTATAGCTGGGTCCTCAGGTAGTACTATGTCCAATTTTCTAAGGAACCACCAGACTGATTTCCAGAGTGGTTGTATCAGCTTGCAATCCCACCAAAAATAGAAGAGTGTTCCTCTTTCTCCACATCCTTGCCAGCATCTGCTGTCACCTGAGTTTTTGATCTTAGCTATTTTGCCTGATGTGAGGTGGAATCTCAGGGTTGATTTGATTTGCATTTCCCTGATGACTAAGGATGTTGAACATTTCTTTAGGTGCTTCTCAGCCATTCGAGTTTCCTCAGTTGAGAATTCTCTGTTTAGCTCTGTTTCCCATTTTTTAATAGGGTTATTTGGTTCTCTGGAGTCTAACTTCTTGTGTTCTTTGTATACATTGGATATTGGCCCTTTATCAGATGTAGAACTGGTAAAGAACTTTTCTCAATCTGTTGGTTGCTGTTTTGTCCTATTGACAGTGTCCTTTGCCTTACAGAAGCTTTGCAATTTTATGAGGTCCCATTTGTCGATTATTGATCTTAGAACATAAGCCATTGGTGTTCTGTTCAGGAACTTTTCCCCTCTGCCCATGTGTTCGAGACTTTTCTCACACTTTCTCTTCTATTAGTTTCAAGGTATGTGGTTTTATGTGGAGGTCCTTGATTTACTTGGACTTGAGTTTTGTACAGGGTGAGAAGAATGGATCCATGTGTATTCTTCTACATGTTGACTGCCAGTTGAGCCAGCACCATTTGTTGAAAATATTGTCTTTTGTCACTGGATGGTTTTAACTCCTTTGTCAAAGTTCAAATGATCATAGGTGTGGGGGTTCCTTTCTGAGGCTTTAATTCTATTCCATTGAACTACCTACCTGTCTCTGTACCAATACCATGCAGTTTTTATCACTATTGCTCTGGAGTACAGCTTGAGGTCAGGGATAGTGATTCCCTCAGATGTTCTTCTATTGTTGAGAATAGTTTTTGATGTCCTGGGTTTTTTGTTAATCCAAATGAATTTGAGAATTGCTCTTTCTAAGTCTGTGAAGAATTGAGTTGGAATTTTGTTAAGATTGCATTGAGTTTGTAGATTGCTTTTGGTAAGATGGCCATTTTTACTATATTAGTCCTGTCAGTCAATGAGAATGGGAGCTCTTTCTATCTTCTGAAGTCTTCTTCAGCTTCTTTCTTCAAAGTCTTGAAGTTCTTGTTGTACAGATCTTTCACTTGTTTGGTTAGAGTCAACCCAAGATATTTTTGTAGTGTGTGTGACTGTTGTGAAAAGTATCATTTCGCTAATTTCTTTCTCAGCCTGTTTATCCTTTGAGAATAGGACGGCTACTGATTTGTTTGAGTTAATTTTATATCCATCCACTTTGCTGAAGTTGTTTATCAGGTTTAGGAGTTCTCTGTTGTATTTTTTGGTTACTTAAGCATAATATCATATCATCTTCAAATAGTGATATTTTGACTTCTTCCTTTCCAATTTGTATCCCCTTGACCTCCTTTTGTTGTCTAATTGCTCTTGCTAGAATTTTGAGTACTATATTGAATAGATAGGGAGAGAGTGGACAGCCTTGTCTAGTCCCGGATTTTAGCGGTATTGCTTCAAGTTTCTCTCCATTTAGTTTGATATTAGCTACTGGTTTGCTGTATTTTGCTTTTATTATGTTTAGGTATGAGCCTTAAATTCCTGATCTTTCCAAGACTTTTACCATGAAAGTGTGTAACTGTGGCTTCATAAAATGAATTAGGCAGTGTTCCTTCTACTTCTATTTTGTGGAATAGTTTGAAGAGTATTGATATTAGGTCTTCTTTGAAGGTGTGATGGAATTCTACACTAAACCCATATGGTCTTGGACTTTTGGTTGAGAAACTTTAAATGACTGCTTTGATTTCATTAGGAGTTATGGGACTGTTTATATGATTTATTTGATAGTGATTTAATTTAGGTACCTGATATCTGTCTAGAAAATTGTCCATTTCTTCCAGGTTTTTCAGTTTTGTTCAGTATAGGCTTTTTTAGTATAATCTGATGATTTTTTGAATTTCCTCAATTCTGTGGTGATGTCTTCCTTTTCATTTCTGATTTTGTTAATTTGGATACTGTCTTTGTGCCCTCTGCTTAGTCTGGCTAAGGGTTTAACCATCTTGTTGATTTTCTTAAAGAACCTCCTGGTTTTGTTGATTCTTTGTGTAGTTCTTTTTGTTTCTATTTGGTTGATTTCAGCCCTGAAGTTGATTATTTCCTGCTGTTTATGTTTCTTGGGTGTATTTGCTTCTTTTTGTTCTAGAGCTTTCAGATGTGCTGTTAAGCTGCTAGTGTATGCTTTCTCCAGTTTCTTTTTGGAGCCACTCAGCTCTATGAGTTTTTCTCTTAGCACTGCTTTCATTGTGTCCCATAAGTTTGGGTATGTTGTGCCTTCATTTTCATTAAATTCTAAAATGTTTTTAATTTATTTCTTTATTTTTCCTTGTCCAAGTTATCACTGAGTAGAGCATTGTTCAGCTTCCATGTGTATATGTGCATTCTGTTGTTTTTGTTGTTATTGAAGACCAGCCTTAGTCTGTGGTGATCTGATAGGTTGCATGGGATTATTCCAATCTTCTTGTATCTGCTGAGGGCAGTTTAGTGACTAATTATGTGGTCAATTTTGGAGAAGGTACCATGAGTTGCTGAGAAGTAGGTATAATCTTTTGTTTTAGGAAGAAATGTTTTATAGATATCTGAGTTTAAGCAGGTCAGATCAGCATGTCTGATGATGAGACTCACCAAGGCTGTATATTCTGTAATATACAAATCTCAAAACAAAATTTTAGTATCATCAAGATAACTTTTTGTTTGATTCTTTGGAATCTAGTTCTCTGGGGGTCTCCCTCTATCAAATCTGATCCATATTACTCTGGAAGGTGTATAGACACTAATCACCTTTTCTAAAAACACAAAGACAAAACCTTTCTCCCAAATCAGCATATCCTTGAGCCAGTAACCAGAAAAACCTTTATATTGACCTCTGTTCCAGAGGAATAATATAACCACAAAACTCAAAAATCACACCCATTTTGAAAATTAAAACAATCCAAAACAAATGAAGTAAACTAAAATACTGTATGTGCCTATTCTTAGGCCTTTTCTATTTTGTCATGTAGGATAATAACCCAAAATTCCCATGGAACCCATGTTAGACAGAATTTGAGTATCCTGTAAGTTGTATTAGAGCAATATATCTTTATACCATTTTTAAAGCAATTTATTAAAACTTTCACTAATATCTACCTATAGGAAGAAGGTAGTTTTTACTTGTTAAGCTCTCTGCCTACAGCAGCCATCCTGTTATACCATCTATCTGTTCAGCTCTGCCTGGAGCCACAGACACTTATTTTATTAATACCTGTTATACTATCTATCTGTTGAATTCTCTACCTGGAGCCACACACATTAAACTTAATAACTGATCATAGCACATAATTATTACTGCTCTCTCTACTTGGAGTCAGTGACTACTTTTCCCTATCCTAGTTCTGAATTGAGGGAAAAATTCCTCACATGATTCAGAAAAAACCTGTTATAAATCTTTCTTAAAAGCAAATATTCCCAATTTTATAAATTCACAGTTCAATCAATCTCTGCCCTAAGAAGTAGGCAACTTCCATTCTCTTTCTCCTGACTCAGAGCAACCTGCACTCCTGACAACAGAGGACCTCAAAGCCTGCTTTCTTTGTTTCATTTCCTGTGCTTGAGTCTATGTAACTCATCTCAGCTCTACCCAGCTACTCACTTAAAAAATAAAACTCACTGGGACTTCTGATTTCCAACTGTGGCTGGGGACCTCTGCCTGGTTCACCAGGGCTCCATAGTCAAATAGCATTGGGAGAAAGCTAGACTCCCAGGAGTATGGACAAGCCTGTCTGCTCAGAGGGACCCATCTAGAATCCCCAGGACACAGGGACTGAGTTTCTTCTGGTTTCTTTCGGTGGCCAGGCAGCTGATCCTGTGACACAGAGCTCAATACTCAAATAGTGCCAGGAGAGAGCTAGTACCCAGGAGTGCTGACATACCTACAAGCACAGGCAAGACGACCACTTCTGTTCAAATTCACTGTATCAAGAGGGACCTTTGGAGAGTCATCAGGACACAAGAACCAAGGGACAGCTGGGGAAAGATCCTTCTGGTTTCTTTCTGCGCTCCAGAGCTGACCCTGTACCATAGCTCTCCAAACCCAAATTCCTCTCAGAGAGAGCTGGTCTTTAAGGAGTATTGATACAGAGGCTTGCAGGAGGGACAAACCACAATTAGAGAGAGGAAGACCAGGTAACACCAGAGATAACCAGATGGCAAAAGGCAAGGGCAAGAGCATAGGGAACAGAAAGCAAGGCTACTTGGGATCATCAGAACCCAGCTCTCCCACCACAGCAAGCCCTGGATACCCCAACACACCAGAAAAGGAAGATTCAGACTTAAAAATCACATCTCATGATGATGATAGAAGATTTTAAGAAGGAAATAACTCCCTTAAAGAAATACAAGAGAACACAGGTAAACAACTAGAAGCCCTTAAAGAGGAAACACAAAAATCCCTTAAAAAATTAAAAACACAATCAAATGGGCAGAATTACAGGAAAACACAATCAAAAAGGCAAAGGGAATGGCAAAACCATCCAGGAACTAAAAATGGAGGTAGAAACAATAAAGAAATCACAAAGGGAGACAACCTTGGAGATAGAAACCCTAGAAATAGGATCAGAAGTCATAGATGCAAGCATCACCAACAGAATACAAGAGATAAAAGAGAGAATCTCAGGTGTGGAAGATACCATAGAATACATGGACACAACCGTCAAAGAAAACACAAAATGCAAAAAGCTGCTAACCCAAAACATCCAGGATATCCAGGAGACAAGGAGAAGACAGAACCTGAGGATAATAGGTATAGAAGAGAGTGAAGATTCCCAATGTAAAGGACAAGTAAATATCTTCAACAAAATTATAGAAGAAAACTTTCCTAACCTAAAGAAAGAGATGAACATAAATATACAAGAAGCCTACAGAACTCCAAATAGACTGGACCAGAAAAGAAATTCCTCCTGTCACATTATAGTCAAAACTCCAAATACACAAAACAAGGAAAGAATATTAAAAGCAGTAAGGGAAAACAGTAAAGTAACATATAAAGGCAGACATATCAGAATTATACCAGGCTTCTCACCAGAGACTATGAAAGCTAGAAGATCCTGGGTAGATCTCATACAGACCCTAAGAGAACACAAATGCCAGCCCAGGCTGATATTCCCAGCAAAGCTCTCAATAATCATAGATGGTGAAACCAAAATATTCTATGACAAAAGCAAATTTGCACATTATATTTTCACAAACCCAGTCCTACAAAGAATAATAGATGGAAAACCCCAACACAAGGAGAGAAACTACACCCTAAAAAAAGCAAAAAATAATATTTCAACAAACTCAAAAGAAGATAGCCACACATGCATAAAATAACATTGAAAATAACAGGAAGCAACAATCACTATTCTTTAATATCTCTTAACATCAATGAACACAATTCCCCAATAAAAAGACATAGACTGACAGACTGGATTCATAAACAGGACCCAGAATTTTGCTGCATCCAGGAAACACACCTCCATGTTAAAGACAAACGTTACCTCAGAATAAAGGTCTGGAAAACAATTGTCCAGGCAAATGGTCCCAAGAAAGAGGCTGGAGTAGCCATTCTAATATCGGATAAAATCACCTTCAACCAAAAGTCATCAAAAAAGATAAGGAAGGACACTTCATACTCATCGAAGGAAAAATCAACCAAGAATAACTCTCAATTCTTAACTTCAATAACTTCAATCTATGCCCTGAACCCAAGAGCACCTACATTCATAAAGGAAACTTTACTAAAGCTCAAAGCACACATAGCACCTCACACAATAATAGTGGGAGACTTCACCACCCCACTATTATCAATGGACTGATCTTGGAAACATAAACTAAACTGAGACACAGTTAAACTAACAGATGTTATGAACCAAATGGATTTAACAAATCTATAGAACATTTCATCCTACATCAAAAGAACATACCATCTCAGCACCTCATGGTACCTTCTCCAAAATTGATCATATAATCAGTCACAAAACAAACATCAACAGATATAAGATTGAAATAATCCCATGCCTAATATCAGATCACTACAAATTAAGGCTGGTCTTCAATGGCAACAACAACAACAGAAAGCTCACATACACATGGAAGCTGAACAATGCTCTATTCAATAATAACTTGGTCAAGGAAGAAATAAAGAAAAAAAAAAAGACTTCCTAGAATTTAATGAAAATGAAAGTACAAAATACCCAAATCCATGGAACACAAAGCAATGTTATGAGGAAAATTCATAGCTCTGAGTACCTCCAAAATGAAACTGGAGAGAGCATATACTAGCAGCTTAACAGCATACCTGAATGCTCTAGAACAAAAAGAAGCTAATACACCCAAGAGGAGAGGAACACAGGAAATAATCAAATTAAGGGCTGAAATCAACCAAGTAGAAACAAAAAGAACTATACAAAGAATCAAAAAACCAGGAGCTGGTTCTTTGAGAAAATAAACAAGATAGATAAACCCTTAGCCAGACTAACCAGAGGGCACACAGACAGTACCCAAATTAACAAAATTAGAAATGAAAAGGGAGATATAACAACAGATTCTTAGGAAATTAAAAAAAATCATCAAATCCTTCTAAAAAAAGCTTATACTTAATAAAATTGGAAAATCTGGATGAAATGGACAATTTTCAAGACAGATACCAAATACCAAAGTTAAGTCAGGATCAGATAAACCATCTGAACAGTCCCATAAAGCCTAAAGAAATTGAAGCAGTCATTAAAAGTCTCCCAACCAAAAAAAAGCCCGGGACCAGTTTGGTTCAGTGCAGAATTCTATCAGACCTTCACAGAAGACCTAATACCAATACTCTTCAATCTATTCCACAAAATAGAAACAGAAGGAACACTACCTAATTCATTCTATGAGTTTACAGTTAGACTGATACCAAAACATCACAAAGATCCAACAAAGAAAGAAAACTTCAGACCAATTTCCCTTATGAGTATCGATGCAAAATTACTCGATAAAAATTTCACAAACCGAATCCAAGAACACATCAAAACAATCACTCACCACGATTAAGTAGGCTTCATCTCAGGGATTCAGGGATGGTGCAATACCCAGAAATCCATCAATGTAATTCACTACATAAACAAACTCAAAGAAAAAAGACCACATGGTCATTTCATTAGATGTTGAAAAAACATTTGACAAAATTCAACATGCCTTCATGATAAAAGCCTTGGAAAGATCAGGAATTAAAGGACCATACCTAAACATAGTAAAAGCAATATACAGCAAACCAGTAGCCAACATCAAGCTAAATGGAAAGAAACTTTAAGAATCCCACTAAAATCAGGGACTAGGCAAGGCTGCCCTCTCTCTCCCTATCTATACAATATAGTACTTGAAGTTCTAGCTAGAGCAATTAGACAACAAAAGGAGGTCAAAGGGATACAAACTAGAAAGGAAGAAATCAAAATATCACTATTTGCAGATTATATGATTGTATACGTAAGTGACCCAAAAAACTCCACCAGAAAACTCTTATAGCTGATAAAACTTCAGCAAAGTGGATGGATATAAAATTAAGTCAAATAAATCAGTAGCCTTCCTATACTCGAAGGATAAGCAGGCTAAGAAAGAAATTAGGGAAATGACACCCTTCACAATTGTCACAAACAATATAAACTATCTTGGTGTGACTCTAATCAAACAAGCGAAAGATCTTTGTGACAAGAACTTCAAGCCTCTGAAGAAAGAAATCGAAGAAGACCTCAGAAGATGGAAAGATCTCCCATGTTCATGGATTGGAAGGATTAATATAGTAAACATGGCCATCCTGCTGAAAGCAATCTACAGATTCAACGCAATCCCCATCAAAATTCCAACTCAATTCTTCATAGACTTAGAGAAATTCTCAAATTCATATGGAATAACAAAAAACCCCGAGGATAGCAAAAAATATTGTCAACAACAAAAGAACTTCTGGAGGAATCAGCATCCCTGACCTCAAGCTGTACTACAGAGCAATAGTGAGAAAAACTGCATGGTATTGGTACAGTGACAGGCAGGTAGATCAGTGGAATAGAATTGAACACCCAGAAATGAACCCATACACTTATGGTCACTTGATCTTTGACAAAGGAGCTAAAACCATCCAGTGGAAAAGAGACAGCATTTTCAACAATTGGTGCTGGTTCAACTGGTGGTGAACTTGTAGAAGAATTCAAACAGATTCATTCCTATCTCCTTGTACAAAGCTCAAGTCCAAGTGGATCAAGGACCTCCACATAAAACCAGATACACTGAATCTAATAGAAAGTGGGGATAAGTCTCCAACACATGGGCACAGGAGAAAAATTCCTGAACAGAACACCAATGGCTTATGCTCTAAGCATTGTTATTAAAAAACAATGACTTCATGAACATTCTAAGATCAAGAATCAACAAATGGGATCTCATGAAAAAGCAAAGCTTCTGTAAGGCAAAGGACACTGTCAATAGGACAAAACAGCAACCAACAGATTGGGAAAAGATCTTTACCATTCCTACATCAGATAGAGGGCTAATATCCAAAATATACAAAGAACTCAAGAAGTTAGACTCCAGAGAACCAAATAACTCTATCAAAAAATGGGAAACAGAGCTAAACAGAGAATTCTCAACTGAAGAAACTTGTATGGCTGAGAACCACCTAAAGAAATGTTCAACATCCTTCGTCATCAGGGAAATGCAAATCAAAACAACCCTGAGTTTCCACCTCACACCAGTCAGAATGGTTAAGATCAAAAACTCAGGTGACAGCAGGTACTGGTGAGGATGTGGAGAAAGAGGAACACTCCTCCATTGCTGATGGGATTGCAAACTGTTACAACCACTCTGGAAATCAATTTGCTGGACTCTTAGAAAAATGGACATAATGCTACCTGAGGACCCAGCTATACCACACCTGGGCGTATACTCAGAATATGCTCCAACATGTCATAAAGTCACATGCTCCACTATGTTCATAGCAGCCATATTTATAATAGCCAGAAATTGGAAACAACCCAGATGTCCCTCCACAGAGGAATATATACAGAAAATGTGGTACATTTGTACAATGGAATACTACTCAGCTATTAAAAAACAATGACTTCATGAAATTCACTGGTAACTGGATAGAATTTGAAAATATCATCCTGAGCAAGGTAACTCAGTCACAAAAGAATAGACACGGTATGTACTCACTGATAAGTGGATTTTAGTCCATAAGTTCGTAATACCCAAGATTCACTTCACAGCAACTGTTGGACTAAGCCTGAGGTCCCAGATGGAGGAGCTGGAGAAGGGACTGAAGGAACTGAGGGAGTTTGCAGCCCCATAGAGGGAGCAACAGTGTCAACTGGCCTGACTCCCCCATCCCCATGCTCCCAGAGACTGGACCACCAACCAAAGAATAT
Organism: Rhynchomys soricoides; assembly: GCA_019843965.1. NCBI lineage: Eukaryota > Metazoa > Chordata > Mammalia > Rodentia > Muridae > Rhynchomys > Rhynchomys soricoides. The sequence continues at coordinate 12,016,328 of JADRCH010000014.1, read as the reverse complement.
ACATGGAGGGACTCATGGTTCGGGCCACATATGTGGCAAAGGAGGGCCTTTTTGGCCATCAGGGGAAGGAGATACCCTTGGGCCTGAGGCGGTTAGATGCCCCAGTATAGAGGAATGCTAGGGAGGGAAGACAGTGGTGGATGGGGGAGTGGGGGAGTACCCTCCTAGAGGCAGGGGGAGGGAAAAGGGGATAGGGGGTTTCCAAATGGGAGACCTGGAAAGGGGAAAACATTTGAAATGTAAATACAGTATCAAAAACATAGGACTCTAATGGTTCTTGCTCAACACATTGGTTTGCCACCTATTGCAAGAAATATTAAAAATGTGGTGATATCCCATGCTACACCAGGCACTGGCAGGCCACATGGCACCAGCAAGATGTTCTCATCTCAGTAGACTCTCTGGCCCAGAGCTCCAGAAACATTTCCACTCTACTTGCTAAGTTTCCTTTGCAGGTCACTGCCACAAGAAATCCACACAATCACTGCCCACCTCATGGTTAGCTGCTACAACACCCAGTAACCCAGTAAATCAAAACTCTAGAAGTTTATACTAATCAGTCAGATTTATATATCAATAAATTCTAAATTCACAAGATGCCCACACAATAATTGATAATGATATCAACTGCCCACCTAGATTAGACAAGTTATTCCAATTATTCTATCCTTATGTGATATTATAGCTACCTTTGGCTATTTAAGGCCACGCAGAATCTAGATATTCCTGTTTCTCTATCTTACTTCCTTCCTTCCCCCGTATTTCTTTAAAGGAGTTATTTTTGTCCTCTTAAAGTCCTCTATCATTATCATGAGATGTGATTTTAAATTCAAATCTTGCTTTCCTGTGGGTTGGGGTATCCAGGACTTGTGTGGTGGGAGAACTGGGTTCTGATGATGCCAAGTAACCTTGGTTTCTGTTGCTTATGTTCTTACCCTTACCTCTCACCATCTGGGTATCTCTGGTGTTAGTTGGTCTTGCTGTCTCTGACTGGAGCTTGTCCCTCCTGTGGGCCTGTGAGCCTCTGATGTTAGGTGTGTCAGCACTCTTGGGGAGACCATCTCTCTCTTGGTGAGATTTGGGTACAGAGGGCTGTGGGACAGTCTTAGATCTGGAGCAGATGGAGACCAGAAGGATCCTGTCCCTGGCTGCTCCGAGGTTCCTGTGCCCTGTTTGCTCCTGGTGGGTCCCTCTTTGGACAGTTATTGGAGAGAAAGTGGTGATCTGACCTGTGGGCTTAGGAGTGACAGGTCATTTTAGCTCTGAGTTATCCTATGTGCTGAGCCCCAGAGGCAGTTGTGGCAGTTGCTTTATATGTCAGCCTGTTCTTTCAACCATTTCTTTTCCTACCTCCCATCACAGTATCACAGGTGACCCTGAGACCCTCCCCAGCAATTCTCTTGCATATTAAATCTACCTGAGTCATTTTCTCAGGGTTTGCCTATAAGCAGGTGCCCATATGGGGTCTGCTTTCATGCCATTCGAAAGAACAGGAGTAGGACCAACAAGAACAAGGCTGATTGCCACTTACTCACCTGTCACTAGTGTCTTGCCCTGTGCCATGCACACATCTGTCCCATTCCTTTCTGCAATCTTCCCATCTCCAATTACCCAAGGCCTATCCTTGCTGTATCAATTGTCATGGAGATTTGTTGAATACGTTTCAATTTTAATCAGATTTCTTTCTGTTTAGAAACATTACAGTCTGCAATAAATTTGGAGACACAAGGTGATTTGTTCTGAGACTTCCTGTCTCTGGAGGATCTTGGCTTAGAAATCAGTTTCTCTCTAAAATTATGATATGGGTCTTAATGTGAACTGCTTATCCAAGGGATGGGGCCTCTTATTCCTCCCTTCGCTTCATTTGGGTCTTCCCACCCTGCTCACTCATCCATCCATTATCCAGTGTATACATAAGAGCAGAAATGTCAGCATCCAGTACAAGAACATCATGTATCTGGCATGTACGAAAAGTGTGATTTTGAGCATATTAATGTAGTTTTTATTCCACATTCACAAAAGAAGGCTAATTACAGAACAGAGTTCACTGACTTGACAGAATAACTGTAAAATTATTTTTATTCTGCCAAATATATAGTAAAAACTGAATAAAAATGGAGCTGTTATCTATATGGTACTTATTCTATATGAGACACTATTCACTTAATGTTGACATATTTACATGAAGTTAGTTACCTTAATTAACTCACATCCAGCTGGGCAGTGGTGGCACATGCCTTTAATCCCAGCACTTGGGAGGCAAAGACAGGCGGATTTCTGAGTTCGAGGCCAGCCTGATCTACAGAGTGAGTTCCAGGACAGCCAAGGCTACACAGAGAAACCCTGTCTCGAACACCCCCCCCCCAAAAAAAATTCATATCCAAATGTGTAAATTGAGACCCAAAGAGTAAATACATGACTTCAAATTCAATCATCAAATACAATTATCAGTTGTACTTGCAAAAATACAATATTGATAATTTCATAGTTAATGAATAATATCAACTATAAAATCACTCCTGTTAATGTATAGAAGATAACCGACTTTTAAAAAATAATTAAACTTGTTCCTTGACAATCTCATACATGCGTATGTCACATTCTGATTACTCTTACCCCACTCTCTTATTTCCCTTTCTTCATCCCTCCTACTTACCTCGTTCCTTCTCCATACACTCTGTTTCCAACATTCATGTCTTTTTGTTTTATTTTGTCATCCAGTGAATATAACTAGGCTCATCTGTGTGACTATGGCTGCCTGCTGTATCCTGGTGGCTCTCACCAGTGATTATGCAACTAAACATATGTAATTCTTCTTCCAGAACCTATCAGTAGCTGATAGTTCAGCAGACCCTCCCCCATCCATGACTGACTGGTGGCAGGACCAATCTTGTGCAAGCCCAGGTTAGGTACAGATGTGTTTACAGATACTGTGAACTCACTGTCATAATAGCTAAGTCATACCCAGAAAATGCCATTTTGCTGTCCTTCTTTTTATTTTTTGGCTCTTACTCTCTGTCTGCCCCTCTTCTGTGATGTTTCCTGAGTTTTAACGAGGATGATATAAATGTTTTATTCAGAGATTATCTTACCAAACATAAGAATGCAATCTAAATTTGAAAAAAAAAAATCAGTGAATGAGGTCTATCACAGAAGTAGAGAGACAGAGGTAGTTCCCCAAAGCAAGGGGTGTGGCTGTAGAGGTACCGGATGAGAAAAGCAAAACTGCAGTTGGGTTGGAGAAAATAGGTCAAGAGATCAGTCCTATGACATGGTGACTGTATGTTATTACAGTGTGCTTGGACATCAGTGGGAGTAGACTCTCAGTGATCTCACCACATGATAGTATGTGAGGTAATGTAGATTTACTTGGGCTAATTTTACTCGTCTACCATGTATACATTTTCAAAATTGATATGATATGCATGATGAATAGACTTTTTGTTAATTTAGATAAAAATGTCTGAAGTCTAATGAAGTGGTATTTTGGGGGGGGACACACAAGAAGCTAATGTAATATGGCACCTATTTCTGGAATCGCTTCAAATGGGTCATACTCTGAAGGACTTTATTCTTATCGCCCAAATTGTTATGACTCTTCTTTCAGGGAAGGTCACCCAGTCCAAAACCAAATACAACTAGTTAAACAGAAAATTCGTTTTTGATAGAATTTTTCATGTTTCCCCAAAGCTCCATCCTTTTAGACATAGGTTGTTTTCAGTAGAATGTCTGCAACTGACCTCCTACCCAGTATCTAAACATTCCTGAGAATTTGGGGATGAATGGGAGTCCTAGCAATGGTCACAATGGAAACAAACTTTAGAGCTCCTTTGCTGGCTGTGCTTGGTTTATGTTTTCATTCCTTTAGCTCATGTCCTTATTTACACCAAGACTGGAAAAAAGGGAAAATGCCAAATTCTAAAGTAAAATTTGGAAATGAGATAAATTCCAGCTGCTTCAGCAAAAGGAAGCAGCTGTGTTCTTGCAAAGTAAATGATAAAGACTGGATTGCCCTCCCTAGCTGAAGACCAAAGGAACTTCATGATGGTTAGGACAGAAATGGAATTTTTAAAAAATGTTCATTTCAGTATAGCTTGAAGTATCTTTTGTAATACAGAGGCCTTAGCTTTAACGGTTCTCTCATGAAACCAAGACGAGATGGTCTTTTAGAAAAAAATCATTTGACAGTGCATAGAAAAAAGATGATGACACCTGACAATGTTTGCCTCTTTATTAGCAGTAAAATGAAACAACAACAACAACAACAACAACAAAATAAATCAAAGTTTGCACAACACATTAGTAAGCAATGGCCTCATCCTCATTATCATCACAATTAATAAACAATCGCAATGGCTTACTCTGTATCAGTTACCAGAATACACAGATTCTCTTTTCCCCATGACTATGGGTCAACACCTTGAGTGTCAGACCTCACTGTTGCTTAGTATAATACTCTGCATCCTTTTTATTGATGTCACCTTTTTATTGATTAACTTTTACGTTCACTCAAGCATTAATTTATTATTATTAAATTAATTATTAAGTAATCCATTTAATTTATTCATTTATCAGAAACTTGTTGGCATCTAATATGAGTTAGACTGTGCTAGGACTCACAGCCTCCTAGAGGAGAAGTATAGTGACAGGGAATCTCAATACAAAGGGACCGAGGCTTGAACGTGATGCTTTGAGAAAGGACTAAGTCATCATAGTGGCTTAGAAGGTTTTATGGGAATCAAGAATACCTCACAGGAGTAAAGGAGAAGGTGCTGAGTGTTATAGATGAGTAGTTACCACCACAGGATTCTATGAAATTCAGTATTCTAGCTGTGCTCTATAGGTTTTAGTAAGGCATTGTCATGTTGTGGATTGTCTGCCCCTGTGGATTGTCTGCCCCTCTCCTTCTGCTTAGTTCCCCATTCCAAAGTAGGCCACATCTTGTGATGTAAGTTCGTCTTCTCACTGTAGTTGATTGGTTCAGGTAGGTATTGGATTACGTGTACCCTGGCATTTTTAACACCACCAAGTCACTCATGTATTGGTTTTATGACTCATACTGAAGTCCATTCTTGCATCAATGGTAAACATATATTACTGAAGAAAAATGACTCAAGAAAATGTTGCAAGGTAAGACCTCCAAGGACTACCACATGGATACTCTTAAAGCTGAAAAACCTTTATTGTTGGCTAGTGAAGGCAAAGGGAACTTGCCCAAATCATGTAGCCCCAAATCTTATAGCCTTTGTCTTTAAGCAAAAACCTGCATCCTGATTGTTACACTTTGCTTGACAAGAAACAGAAATACAAAAGCTGAAATGCAAGGTTATTATATTTAGAGATTTTCCTGGAACTATGAACTAGGTCTTTGATGGATTAGGTCTTTGTTCCTTTGTTTTGGAAGATGTTAGGACTTATGTGTTGTGGATTTGGTCTAATGCTACTTATAATATGTTAATTGGGTACCCAAAATTGCAAGAGAATCTGCATGTCCACATGTAAGACTCTGAGGGTCCCTGCCCCCAGTTAGTTTTGATTGGTAAATAAAGTGGCTAATGGCTGGGCAGTGAGACAGAGACAGGACTTTAGGGATTTCCCGGCTAGAGATGGAGGAAGGAGAGGGAGAGAACCACCATGCCTGGAGTTGAGTAGCTGCCACACCTGAGAAGTACACAACAGGAGAGATAGTCAATATATAAGTGCTGTGGAAGAACGACCCCCCGACTGGGTCTAGGGCAACAACAAATGGAATATAGATTTTAGTAAGAAATAACTAGGAGTATTGGAAGGGAAATGTGAGCCATGTGGAGGTTTGGGAGTGGCCCAGACATTGAGCTGTTTACGGTGTATTGAAATACAAGGCTGCATGTGTGTGTCTTTCATCCAGGAACCCAAGCATAGGACTGGGTTCCAGGACTGGTAGACAGGAATGAATACTACCACCAGGGTTGATTTGAGTAGAGAATAATTGGGTTCAGCTACACTTATGTGCTAGGCTTTCAGGTCAATTAATATGATTTAATATGATATCCTTGTTACAAAAGAGCCCAAACAATACACCAGACAGAGGTTGCTCAAGCTCATGTGGTCCTTCACTTGTTCAGAACCATCACCAAGAGAAAGGATCATCATGGTAACAAAAACATTTCAACTGTGTGCGTGTGTGTGTGTGTGTGTGTGTGTATTTTGAGGTTGATATCAAGTATCTTTCTTGATCACTCTGAGTCTTATTTTTAAAACATTGTCGTGGTACATTTACACAATGGAATACTACTCAGCCATTAAAAACAATGACTTCATGACATTCACAGGCAAATTGATGGAACTTGAAAATATCATCCTGAGCAAGGTAACTCAGTCACAAAAGAACGAACACGATATGTACTCACTGATAAGTGGATATTAGCCCAAAAGTTCGGAATACCAACAATTCATTTCACAGCAACCATTGGACTGAGCATGAGGTCCCAGATGGAGGAGTTGGAGAAGGGACTGAAGGAGCTGAGGGAGTTTGCCGTCCCATGGAGGGAGCAACGGTGTCAACTGGTCAGGCCCCCTGGTGCTCCCGGAGACTGGACCACCAACCAAAGAATACACATGGAGGGACCCATGGTGCTGGCCACATATGTGGCAGAGGAGGGTCTTGTTGGCCATCAGGGGGAGGAGAGGCCCTTGGGCCTGAGGGTGTTAGATGCCCCAGTGTAGGGCAATGCCAGGGAAGGAAAATGGGAATGGGTGGGTGGGTGAGGGAATACCCTCATGGAGGCAGAGGAGGGGAGATGGGATAGGGGATTTCCAAAGGGGATACCTGGAAAGGGGAGAACATTGGAAATGTAAATAAAGTATCAAAAACAAAAAACAAAAACAAAACAAAAAAGCATTGTCTCTTTTTGAACCTGCAACTCACTGATTCAGCTCAACTGGCCAGTCAGCAAACCATGGAGATCCTCCTGTCTCCACCTCCATAACTGTTTTGCATAGGTGTTGGAGATAGAACTTATGTCTTTACTCTTGTAAAATAAGCACTTTAGTGACTGAGCCATTTCTCTGTCCCTCAACACTTTGATTAACCTACATCTTTTGCTGTGCATGCTGGCACATACTTGTAGTCTTAGCGCCCAGGATGCTGAGGCAAGAGGGTTACAGTGAGCTTAAGGCTAGCCATGACTATGCAGCCAGTTCCTGGCCAGCTCCAGAATTATAGTGAGACTATTTCTTATAAATAAATAAATAGATAGATAGATAAATAACTGCTACCCTGTTACAAAAACATTTGCATATTTTCCAGTAAGAATGTATCTGTTAGAATTGCACTCTAGTCCCCCCTTCCATATTCAGATTTCTTCTGCCAGTGCCAATTAGTGATAACTTTATTTCTAATGTTTTATAACTTTTAGGCTTCATCTCCCTACAGCAAGAGTAGTTAGACATGAGCATACATAGGCGATGTGATACAGTGTTATGACACGAGTTTTATGCAAACATAAAAGGGTCTTATAGGCTGGACAAATTGATCTAGGCCATTGATCTCGCTAATTGACACAGACACTGATTTTATTTTTTGCTGTAAGAAACCTTTAATGTGTAGTTTGAACATCAACGGCAGAGGTCTAATTTGCAGCATTGTCCAGATATATTTGGCCATGAAAACATTTCCTCAGGGTTTCGACTAAAAGTTGGAGAACTGTAACCACTGTCCAGATCTCTGACCTAATTCTCAGGCACTTAATCTGCAGCAGCCAGGCCTGCTTGACATAAATACCACACTGCAAGAACAGCTAAGAGAGGCAGGCCCCTGCTACTCTTACGGGCTTCGTAACCTTTTTTGTTGGTTTGTTTGTTTAAACAAAACTTTTCATCCTTTTTCTTAGATTCTTTAGACAAGTGCATGCCAAAATTAATTAAAATTTAAAACTAAAAATTAATTAATGACAGTAGCTATAGTGCTGCATAAACTCTCTCTCTCTCCCTCCCTCTCTCCCCCACCCGTCTTTCACATGCTTACACACAGAGGAGCATTACCTTTGTTCAAAATCTCCCGTTAGCTCAAGACTTTACCCATAGAAATTCATTTATCATTATTGCTGCCTTCAAAAAGTACCTATCAGCCACTGATAGCTCCTTGGGCAATGGAGACTCTGATTTTCCAAGTAGTTTTTTTACAAACAGTTCTGTAGCTAGGGCTTTGCAAAGGTAAGTACATTGTCCAGGAAGTCTGTTTATTCTTTCTGGTACCTATTCAGTCCACATCTCTGCTTGCCATCTGCCACCCTAGCTTGACTGAGGTGCTGCTGCGAAGCCCATATTCTTTTTATTCTGGAAGCCTCCATAAAATGTTGGCAAGCCTTTGTAGGCATATTAAACAAAGGAGATATATGTGCAATCCAAGTTGTGTAGCATTTGGTGGGAAGGGTGGTTAACTTGAATGATAAATTATGAGAACTACTTTTATTTAAAAATAACCCTGTAAGGCCAAGGATACTGTCAATAGGACAAAAACGGCAACCTACAGATTGGGAAAAGATCTTTACCAATCCTGCATCCAATAGAGGGCTAATATCCAATGTACACAAAGAACTTAAGAAGCTAGATTCCAGAGATCCAAATAACCCTATCAAAAATGGAGAACAGAGCTAAACAGAGAATTCTCAACTGAGGAAACACGAAGGGCTGAGAAGCACCTAAAGAAACGTTCAACATCCTTAGTCATCAGGGAAATGCAAATCAAAACAACCCTGAGATTCTCCCTCACACCAGTCAGAATGGCTAAGATCAAAAACTCAGGTGACAGCAGATGTTGGTGAGGATGTGGAGAAAGAGGAACACTCCTCCATTGCTGGTGGGAATGCAAGCTGATACAACCACTCTGGAAATCAGTTTGGCGGACCCTCAGAAAAATGAACATAATACTACCTGAGGACCCAGCTATACCATTCCTAGGCATATACCCAGAAGATGCTCCAACATGTAATAAAGACACATGTTCCACTATGTTCATAGCAGCCATATTTATAATAGAAACTGGAAACAACCCATATGTCCCTCAACAGGGGAATGGATACAGAAAATGTGGTACATTTACACAATGGAATACTACTCAGCTATTTAAAACAATGACTTCATGAAATTCGCAGACAAATGGATGGTACTTGAAAATATCATCCTGAGTGAGGTAACGCAGTCACAAAAGAATGAACATGGTATGTACTCACTGATAAGTGGTTATTAGCCCCAAAGTTTGAAATACCCAAGAGTCACTTTGCAGCAAACATAGGGCTAAGTGTGAGGTCCCAAATGGAGGAGTTGGAGAAAGGACTGAAGGAACTGAGGGGGCTTGCAGCCCCAGGGAGGCAGCAACAGTGGCAACTGACCTGACCCTTTGATACTCCCAGAGACTGAATCACCAATCAAAGAATACACGTGGAGAGACCCATGGTGCTGGCCACATATGTGGCAGAGGATGGTCTTGTTAGCCATCAGGGGGAGCAGAGGCCCTTAGGCCTGAGGGTGTTAGATACCCCAGTATAGGAGAATGCCAAGGAGGGAAGACGAGAGTGGATGGGTGAGTGGGTGGGGGAATACCCCCATAGTGGCAGGGGGAGGGGGAGAGAATGGAGAGGTTCCAAAGGGGAGATCTGGAAAGGGGGAAAGATTTGAAATGTAAATAAAGTATGGGAAAAAAGAGGAAAAAACAAACAAACAAACAAACAAACAAACCAGGAAGGAAGCTACAAAACAAAACAAAACAAAAAACCCCAAAACAAAACAAAACAAAAAACAATTTCAAATGATTCTTTATACAATCCACATTCATAGTTAAAAGATTTATTTCAACGTTATACCTTTTTCTGGGGGTCTTTAGGGTGTTGTTAAGTAGCAGAGAGCTTCAAAACCATGATCCAGAGTGGGTTTTCTGTCTTCTAGTTCCATTATATGCAAATTAAGGAGAGGGGGTCAGCAAAAGGACCTAGGGAGTATATGGTGGCTGGAGAGTGAGATGGCTGCTTTTCCCTCCCTGAGCTAGTGAGTTCTGTTGATGGAAGAAGCCTTTATATTGAGGTGAACCTTTGCCTATAGAGATGACTCAAACAACGAGAGTAAATGACATAGCTGCACACATTCAAGCCTACTGATCTGTTGCACTTGATTATAGCCCCCCTGCTTCTTACATCACAAAGTCGAGTTATAATCATATCTGTTTGCGAGGTATGTTTGCTTGCTTGATTGGGAATTTTTAGCAAAGCTAAATTTGACATTTGGTAAAATTCTATGACAAGCACAGAGAGCAAACACGTAAAAACAAGGAGCTTTGGGCTGGAGAAGTGGCTCAGTAGTTTAGAACGCTTACTGCTCTTGCAGAGGACCTTAATAACACCAAGCCTAGCAGTGTGTTAGGTGAATCCTGACTGTCCATAACTCCTACTCCAGAGATATGGTACTCTGTTCTGACCTCCATGGGTACCTACACTCACATACACATACCAATGCATGCATGTGTGTACTTACACACACACACACACACACACACACACACACAAAATTTTAAAAAGTTAAAACAAAACCAGAACCTGTGGAACAGATGAGGCCATACTGAAGCTACCCAGAATTGTGTAGTGATTTGAGGGGTGTGTGTATGTGTGTGTGTGTGTGTGTGTGTGTGTGTGTGTGTGTGTGTGTGTGTACCACAGACCTTTTAGGCTTGCACCTAGCATGGGACAGGGATTACAGCTGATTTTACATACATCTGAAGAGCCGTGATATCTTGGTCAACATCTGGCCTTCACATGATTAGGACAGTGATGCATTTCTGTGGGTCCACATTGGAGCGACATAGCATCTGCTTCCCATAAATTGCTTGGAGAGAAGGTTGAAGAGGCTCGCATCCAAAGACAACAGCAAGTTTGCTTTTCATTTAGAGAGAAGGCCCTGGTAAAAAATTAAATGGATAAACTTGTTAATATGGCAAATGTGAAAGCCCGAGAAGAGTCCCTTAACTTTAGAGTCTGTTGCCAGCTGGCAGATGGCAACTGCCTGAGGCTTGAAGGACTGGCCGCAGAGAAAGAGTGGAAACTGTTCCCACTCACAGCTGAGCAGACTTGCCAAGGAGTAAAAGCACCTACTCCTACAGTGGGAAGATACCTTTCCTAATGATAGAAAATAAAATTTAAAGAATTGATCCAAATGGTTCCGAACTTACCAGAAACCACTTCTCTCTGAATGAACTCTGTCAATCACTGGGAAACCTGCAGGGTAGGTGTTGCTGAGCAGGCTCTGTGACCTTCTTCCCATTGGTTCCAACTCAGACACACGAGGGACTTTGTAGCAAAGAGGGCATGTTTAAGTAGGAATGCCCACCACTGTGTACATTACAAAATACGTGAAACCGTCAGGAATACAACACGCACTAGGCACTGTCCTAAGAATACGCATCTCTTGATTAAATTGAATTTTTATTACAGGAATTATTTGTGGCTGGGAGAAGTCCTGCAGTTTTCTTTCTTGAGAAAATATTGACATTTTAGTCCTTTGTTATTGGCAGAAATCAACCTGTCATTATTGCCATTGATTGATTAAATATCAGTGTCATTCTTACTGCAGTGCCCCAACTCAAAGGATAATCAAATATTAATCATATCTCTTGAGCTAGTGAATTTCAAAAGTTTTAAAATAAAAAAATATGTGGATAGCACTTTTCACCTGCCCCTGAGGTCCTTGAGATCAATCTGGAGAAGTAGAAAATAAAAACCCAATATTGATGGAAATCAAGAAAACTTGGACCTTCAATAAAATTTCCTACCATCAAATATCATATTTATGAAACAAGCGACTTGGAATATGAGATCTTTTCTGTCTCTTCTGGTGAAATATGACTCCGTGTTTCAGATCCCGAGAGCCATTTCTCTTGTCACTGGTTTGTCTGATTCATGGTGCAATCCTGTATCAATTCAGGATCAAGTGTGGGTGGAATCATTCATCCAAGCACTAGGACACCTGATGCCGATGAGGGCCTTGCAGTGGTGGTTTCTGTTATCTGCTCTTACAGTGAAAATGGAAACTGCTCTCATGTTTTATAAGGGGCAATAAGCAGAATACACTTGAATTCACCAAGTTGCACAGAACATGCTCTATATAACAAAAATCATAGAAATATTGGTAAATCTACCATATATTTTGTTGCAGAAAGCCTTATTATAGAATATGTTCAGCGTAAAAACATTTATGTGACAACAATGATTTTGTTAAGTATGTGTGCGCAAAGACAAATGCGTAGAATGGACATTGATAGTATTCAAAAAGATTTTAAAATTAATTATTAAATTTTTGGATGAGAAAGATTTTTACTTGGAAAATTAAGTCATAAAGCCATATTGAAATTTTATTAGTGGTGAGTGATAAAAAGAAATTTACCTCTTACATGTAGAGGTCTGGTTGGTGCTTGCTTAGGGGGTAAAATGGTGACTGTTGGGAATGCATCAGAGATGGCAAGTGTGATACAGAAAAACAGTGTGCTCCTGTTTATTGGATCCTTGACTCTCAATGTTCCCCCCTTTCGTTTCTTGATTTAACTTTTAGAGTCTTTGATTTAAGATTGGTCATTTCTGCATGTGTGCCTTGTTCAAACTCCCCAATACCACACTGGAATGCCTGCAGTTGTCTGAACCCTGACAAGTCAGGAAGGTCTCACTGTGCACGTTTCCTCCTCAGAGCTGTGGATAGCTCTAAATGAGAGTGAATGTTCTAGGCAGAACAACCTAAACAAACACCACTTCAATGTCTCCTTCTACTTTCTCTTAGAACTGAATGAATGGCCTTGTTTTGAAGACAAAACCAAGATGGTGGTTTGAGAGGAAGGAAAGATGACCTAGTGCTTGAAAAGCTGAGGACAGGCGTTGATGTGGGTGTGTTTTTGTGTGCTGTGGATTTGGTGGATGCTAGAATACCGCCCATTGTTGTTCTTTAGGTTTTAGAGCAATTAACTGATGATGAATTTTCAGAAAGTTCCTGTGCTCATTCCATTTTATCCTTACAACAATCTTATGGATCAATGTACTCATTTTGAAAGAGAGAAATCTGCAGATTAAAGAAATTAAACATCTTGCTAAAGGGGAATTCAGCAAGAAGATAAAAATGTGGAGGTTCAATCCCATGTAATCAACCTCAGGACATCGGGCCCTGAAGTGCAGAGCCCAGAGAATGTTGTCTGCTGGCACGGTTGCCTGCTTAGGTTGTAGAAGTTAGAGACAGTAGGATACTGGTAGCATTCAGCGTCCCACTTGCCTTATGATTGGTCCATAAGATATAGACACTGAAGAGAATATTTACTGCTTCAATTATTTGAACTTTGGAAAATAATGGAGGGAGACCTTTCTGACTTTGTTATGACCTTTGAGATGGTTCTATGAATTCTCTCTCTCTCTCTCTCTCTCTCTCTCTCTCTCTCTCTCTCTTTTTAACCACCCTACGTCTCCTTCATTTTATTCAGTCATTTTAATGAGTGCAACTTACATTTCAAGTTCCAGTGACAACCACCAGCGACCTGTTGTAGAGTTGCCCAAACAGTTTGGAGTTCCTGACAATGATTGAAGGTTCTAGCCTTAGCTGTTGCAGAAGGCAGTGATATGTGTCTGAATAAACTTGGCTTAATCACATAGAGTCATGGTTGGCTCACTTTATCAGTGACACAGCATCAAATAAATAAATGACTCCTGGAAAACAGCTCATTCTCAAGCCAGCTGCTTTATTGCTGAGCTCTGGTTTCACTCTGATTAATGAGAATGTGCTTTCCCATCTTTGGAGATTGGAGCTGCTTCTGAGAGCACGCTACCACCCTGTCTTGTTCTGCCATTAATCTAGAGGACTCATGGCAACTTCATTTCATGGCTACTCCTTGACCTGTAAGACAAAAGCTCTTCTCAGTTGAACAGGAATGTTATAATCTTTGAATACCATAAAACACAGCCTCCTTCTGTTGTGTAGGATGTAGTTCCAGAATGACATTAGTAATTCTTTGCCTCCTCCAATGTCTCATAAACTTGTCCCAAGAGCTACTCACTGCTGCCAAATAGAGGTGACATGTCTCCTAAGAAGCGTTCTAACTTTTCTGCATAGTTGATGTCTAAACTCCATGTTTCTTTGGATTTTCCCATTGGATGTCCCTCAAGATTTGGTCCCATAGTATACAGTCCAGAGATTGATTTACAATAATAATACTTTTGATTGGAATGAGTGACTTTAGTGAGGATACAGCAAGCCAAGATAAAGGAATAAATAGTAAGAGATAGATAGATAGATATTTAGATAGATAGATAGATAGATATTCAGATAGATAGATAGATAGATAGGTAGGTAGGTAGATAGATAGATAGATGATATATAGAATAGATGGATAGATACATAAATAGATAGATAGATAGATAGATAGATAGATAGATAGATAGATAGATAGA
>JADRCH010000014.1:11890168-12001871 GCA_019843965.1 Rhynchomys soricoides | reverse complement strand
AGATAGATAGATAGATAGATAGATAGATAGATAGATAGATAGATAGAAAACACCATCAAATCAGAGACTCAGGTCATCTAGAAGAAATTGATCAGGGAGACCCCCAATTGAATCACTCAACTGGAGTTTCCAATAGAATCCTGACCCAGCAGAATATTCTGGTTGAGCCTTCCAAGTAAAAGAACAAATACCAACAGGAAGATTTGATATCATCAAATAAGGTGCTCACAACACCCAGCAGATTCAGCTGGGGAAGTTGAGGCACTCAGCTGGAGTCTCCAGTTAAGCATTTTTTCTATGCACAAGCATCCTGTGACTGAGCTCACACTTTCTTTTGTAGGCACTTGAAAATCAGGGGGGAGGCAACTGTAACTTCTGTTGGAAATACTTAATCTTTCAGTTGTTCTCAAAGGAAAAATGGGTTTACTCAGGATGCTCCGCAGTTCTTCTCCCTCTCTGTCATAGATGGAGGCAGACAACCCATCCCTAGACAAGGGGCCTGGGACGATCCTTCGAGGTAGACATGCTTGGAACTGAAATGTTGGGGGGAGGCAACCCTGCTGTTTTGAGCCAGTCTCTTAGTGAGTATAAACAGCACATGATAATTTACCAATATAATATACACCACAGGCCCCATTGTGGTTTCTCTTCATTATTATTTATTTCTATTATTGTTTTTCGTTGCTCACGTAACCTCAAATCAAATATCTAGATAATAAAAAGTCGACAGAGAAGAATATGGACGTCTCTCTTCTTTCTCCCTCATTTCCTTTTATTACTTGAGATAGCTATGGTCAGTGGTATGCAGTTTTTAGGACTTTGTGGATAAATGAATGTTCCTCCAGTTCATTTAACCGACATGTGATCATCCTTCACGCAGTATTGCATATTCTCAAGAACATGCAGAGGTAAGAAAAGATATGCTGTATTTTAGCCACAAAATGTAAACAATAACAAGCTCAACCACCACCCAACTTCCCACCTAATGTTTGTTGAGTGAATACGATTTTCTTCATAGATTTTTAAGGAAGATGTCCATCACTGCTATCTGCTCATCCCATTTGTCTTTCAGAACCAATTTCAATTTAGACTGTGCTGCCTATCAGTCGACATAGATTTAACTTTTTATTAAATGTTTTAAAATACAGACAGTTGGCCGTTCTTCTAGATAAAGATAAAATTATACAAATGGTAAAAAATATAAAAGTTTTTACAGCTTGCTTATTTTAAGTTAACAGTGTATTTGTTCATGTAACAATATACAGTTTTGTTCACTTTTTGGCTGTGGGGTAGTGTTTCATGTGAACATATCCACAGGTAACTTAGTCATCCTCCTATTTAAGGATGTTAAAAACTCCAGAACTTTCTTCCAAACATTCTGCCGTGATTATTGCTATGGCTTTTGGCTTGAGCAAGATCTGAGTTTCTTCATTGCACCCAGTTATGTATGAAATTGTTGGATTGTAGCATGTGAGTTATTTTAGCCTCAACAAATATTGCTATTTGGAGATGTTGAATTTTGAAAATAATTCCTTTTTATCTTCCTCAGGGCTTGGTTTCTCAGGCCCTTCAGTCCTTACCCATGACTTTTGCTTTAATTGTATTTCCCAATAGGTTTTTTTTCTTAAGGAAAACTGGGGATTCTTCTTATACTTCAGTGAATATTTTGTTTTCTACTTCTTGTAAATTGCCCATTTATAGCACTTGGCAAAGAACTTCTAATACAAAATAATTAGAAAAGGCATGCTAATAGTAGATAATTGTCTCACTGATTTATAATACTTTCTGCAGCAACCACAGTAATTTTATTCATTTGCTATACTCTTCAGATTTTTTATTTTTTGGTACTGTGGACAAATGCTTCTGACGATTCTCTCTCCCTTCCCACTCCTTCACTTCTCCTTTCCTTCTTCCCTGTCTTTGACAAATATTTCTATAATACTACTATTCCAAGAACCATTCCAAAATGGTGGAATGAGAGCTGTGAACAACAAGATATCCAGGTCTTGGTATTCTACAGTGTAGCAGCAAATTTGCCAATAAACAAGCAAATAAGTAAAGTGTATGGCCATATGTGTGTGTGTGTGTGTGTGTGTGTGTGTGTGTAAAAAGCAAACAATCAAGAAAAGAGAAGAGTGTATTACGTAGTAGAGGAATTATGATATTGGAAAGGATGCTAAGAAAGTCTCAGAAGATGATTTAAGCAGTAAGGGAACCCATGTTTATGGGAAAGGAGGGCAGCTAGCTCAAAAGCCCAAGGCAGAAGCACGATTGCTGAACTCAAGAGCCTTCATGAGGCTGCTGCATGTGTTGAATAAGCAGTGTCAGGGTCAAAAATAAGGTGGGGAGTGGGGGACTGGCACAGGCCATGGAGGAGCTCATAGGATCAGATCGATAGGGATGCTCCATCCACAGGATGCTCTTCATCTCATTTCCATTTCTGCTACTTTCCCTTTGGCCTCTCTGTTGAGGGAAAAGGGCTGTGTAGGTGCTAAAGTAGGCAGAGAGTTCAGCAGGCATCTGGGGAGCAAGAATTCAGGCAGGCTACCTTGTGGTTTAGGATATACGTCTTTCTCATTTCTCAAAAACTGTTCTTGAAGATCACTGTAGCTATTCTGCCAGTGAGGAACCAGGCTCAGAGGGGACAAGTGAGTGCTTTATCTTGCTATTATACATACTGGCAGAAGAGGGCAGAGACTATACTTAAATTTACTTATGCTTCCCCAAACAAAACTGTTTTTTGTTGTTGCTGTTGTTGCCGTTTTTGTTTTTTACCTTGCTTAAAACCAAAACATGACACCAAGCCCTATGAACTTGGAGTTTAGTTGAGAACACAGATGTTTGGTTTCAGCTCTCAGATGCTCTCATCTATGGAACAAAGTGTTACTGTAAGGGACAGAGAGCATGGGGTGTCTCTACAATGCCCTTAGAAGTGTGACTGCTCCAACTGTCTGCAGACTCAGCACTGGGAGACTATGCTGTGATGACAGGTTATAACTGGAATCACTGGGGAGTCATCCGTTGTTGTCATCTCTCGACTACACTCGAGCTTTCAGGAAGGCTTTGACAATTTGTGGCTCCCAGGGTTCAGTTTTTGTAACTGTGCATTAAGGTAATTGCTAGGATAATGCTTAATCAATAGATTAGAAGTAGAATTTTGCATTTTAAGCTTTCAAAAGTGTCTATAAATCTTAGGTTACCACTGTTGCATGGCATATTTTGTGATGTGGTTTTTCAACTGTGAAACTCATATGGCAGGATGAAGATTTAAAGCGAGGGGGAAATTAAAAATTATTTAGTAGACTGTCTTAATTTTACAGACATATGATTTAAGGCAAAGAGAAGCTGTTTAAAGTTATTAATTGATTCAGAACTGAGCAAAGATACTATGAAGCACTCCAGCATATTTAAAAGAAATTATCTTTAGACAACAAATAGGTTTGGTTGTCATTCTGGTTGCATGATCTTGGACATAATTTCTCCATTAGTTAAAGCTGGATTTATTTTTAGAGAACCTAAAAATGATAAATGCACCCAAAATTGTCAGGTACTACAAAATATAAAGTAAGTGCTAGCTAAAATTTATGTTACTCATTATTTTTAGTTCAGTTTTTACAAATCATCTTTCTGAATGACTAATCAAGTGCAATCTAAGCCAACTTTGAGCATCATTCACACTAACACTCAAAGTGCAAAGGAGCCTTTATTCTAGACATTCTTCTGATAGGCCACTTATCATAAAAGACTGTGTTTTATGAAGAGCCTAAATGACAGATGGGAAAGGCACCCAACATTGACATCACCTGGAACATCTCTGTCAAGGAAGTGAGAATGTGACTCCAAGCAAAGATAAGGCATGGTGTCACAGGCCTGTAATCCCAGTACTCTGGAAGCAGACTCCAGAGGATTCCTGCAAGTTTGATTATAGCCTGCTATAGATGTAGTTAGTTCTAGGCCAGCTACAGCTCTGTATGGGGACAGTGTCTCAAAACCACAACTCCATGAAGAATGAAGATGCTTTCTTGTGTTCACAGATCCCAGGTATTTTGAGGGTCCAGTTCTTTCTGGATGTACTTGGTGTGCTCTGGAGCATTTGATTGCAACAAAGTAGATTCCATGCATTTCCTCTGAGTGCTCAAATGAGATATTATCAGTTTACTAGTTTGAGGCACACTTATCGAGGCTTCACAATGAAAATGTCTCCTTGTTCTACCATCTGCCCTCAGAAGTTCTCCAGAGCAAAACAAAGTTTTAGTGGGGGGACAGTACATCTGAATGATCTGCCAGGAGGACATGATGATGACACTGCTGGGAGATGTGGAAAACTGTGGAGGGCTTTATTCAGGGAGAGCACTTTGCCTCTGTTTGTTTGTTTTCTTGTAGTGAAGCCAGCAATAGACTTCGTGGATGGTGCTGTTTGGGCACAAATGAGATTTCTGGACTTAGTTTACCCAGAATTTATGAGGCATTTTGGCATTTCTGATTCAGTCCTGAACCAGGAAACACGATAACCTAGGAGGTTGATAAATGGATTTGCAGGGGTACCTTTCCAGTAAGTATAATGTGGCCAGAATTAGAGACTCTTCCTGATGTCATAGTGCTTAGATACAAGAAAAAAGAAGCTGCTTTGAAATCCAGAGCTGGAACAAAAGCAGGCAAATTTTCCTAAAACATGGGTCAGTTGTAGAACACAGGTGGAAGTCTGCCTGCTAGACATAGTAGCACTATATATATATATGTATATGAGTTTTGTGTTGAGCTAGGTTCTATCTAGATGACTGTCACTACGAATATACACATATTCTAAAATCTGCAAACAATCTGAAATTTGAAATCAAAAGCACTTCTGCTCCCAAGTACTTTGTATGAAGTACAATTATCAAGTATTATTTTATTGTCTACTCACATACTTAGAACCTCCAAGAAATTCTTCATTAGACTTTATAATCAGCAGCCATAAAAGCTCAGGGAGCACTTATTTATTCACACAGTAAGTTATATCAGTGGCATCTCAGAAGAAAGGTGTAGGAACCATAATTTCCTAACATAATGAAAGTGTCTCACTGAACAGACTGTCTGACATCCAGCATTTGGGAGGGCAAGGAGCTGAATCTGGAACCTAGTTATGCTTAACAACTTGCCGGGTGTGGTTACACATGTGTTTAATGCCAGCACTTGGGTGACATAGGCAGGCAGATCACTTGTGGTTTGGACTGGACTGCATGTTCCATGATAGTCAGGGTTACACAGTGAGCTCCTGATTTAAATGATGATGATGACAACGATGATGACAACAACAGCAACAACAGCGACAACAACAAAACAAAACAAAACTATTCTACTCTTATGTCAGTTTTTTTGCTTGGATCAGTGCTATTTGGCTTTATGGTTTTTGTCCTTTTGAAGGATATCTAAGTTACCTTAAAATTAACAAAAAACAAAAAACATAGCTTCAATGGCTAATATTGGCTGTTGATTGACATAAATTGAAATAACATAAATTGAGGAATTACTTCTTTGAGGTTGGTCTATGGATATGTCTGTTGGGTATTTTCTTGACTGATTATAAGAGGGCTCAGTTCACTATGGGCAGTGAATTCCTATACAGGTGGGTCTGGGATGCAGAAGAAAAGATGAGCCTGGAAGTAATCCAATAAACAGAATTCCTCCATTGATATCTGCTTTAGTTCCTGGGTCAAGGTTCCTGCCTTGAGTTCTGGCCTTGGCTTCCATGGATGGTGGACTGTAGCTTATCAGCCAAATAAGCCTACTCCCCACTCCCACTCCTGGGCCAAGTTGCTTCTGGTCGGGGTTTTATCACAGTAAAAAAAAAGTAAACTAAGATAATACCTTAAATCCTGAAAAGGTGAAGGGAGAGGTTCTGATGGTCAAGGAAATTAGATAAACATTCCACTGCGCTAGGAAGACATGAGCAGAACTTAACAATGTTGCATCCAACTGCGGAACACTTGGGAATCATGGTAGAGTTTGTTGTTTAGTTGTTGGTTAGTTTTGGGGTAGGAAACATGATTGTTGGATAGAGTGTCTTCTCTGTCATCCAGCTTTTTCTGGGGCCAAAAGACCTGAAAAGTAAAGCCTACCTGTATTTAACAGTCGACTCCTATGTCAGTAAGCTCTCTTGCGAAACTACCATTTTGGTTCTAGTGAAACCCAGAACCCTGTGTTCTTCTTAACATTAAATATAATGTTCAATACTTGTTTAGGTAGGATCATTTGAGCTCATAGTACTATGAGTTACAATTTAAAATTATTAAACTGATTGCTTTTGTTTCTGGCTGAGGGATGATTTACCCAATGACCTCTCATTTGCTCCTCTAATCTTGTATCTATTTGTTCTTCTGGTTTCGTCTAAACACAGTTTCAGATGGCAGACAATACACCAGTTAGTGACCAGCCTGACGTCCCCTGCAGTATACTCAATAAATCTTTCTTTTTTCTAAAAACAAAATGACAGAAAAGCTGTCTCACTAGAATTAACGAGAAAATTATCCCATCTGAACGATTCCCACCTGGCTCTGTGGAAGCAATCCATCAGGTTCTGCAGCTTTTTTAGATCTGCTTAGTTTTTCTAATAGACATCTCAGGTCCTGGGTCTCAGCCTGCAGAGTTATTGGAGAGCCATTGTGGGAGGCTCTTAGCCCAAGGGACACCCAGAAGCAGCAAAGGGTATGAAAACCCCAGCTATGGCTGTATACTACTAGCTCTGTGTTCTCAGGCAGGTGATTCAGCCTGTGTCCCATTTCTTTGGCTCTAAATGATAGACAGCAATACTCACTTCCTCGAGGGGTGAGTGGGAGAATTGACAGAACAGGGCTGGGGTAGTTGGTGTTGGACTATGCACACAACAGATGCTCAGTAACTATGCTACTTTCTCTTTGAAGTCTCATGGAGGCTTCAAAAAGTTGACAGAATGCCATCATGAGAATTAGACAAAACAGGGCATAATGAATACATTCCTTACTTTTTTGGTCCTGAAAACCTTTCAGGAGGGATTACCACTACTTTTTCCCCCCTAACCTGTGTTTATGACCACAATAGGAAAGCAGACCATTCTGATAGTCTCCTTTGCCATGTTTAGTTTATTTTATAAACAATTTTTTATTATTAAGATATTTATTTACTTCCCCTCCTTCTGTTCTTCCCAGTCCCTCCCTCTCCCCTCATCCTCCCCATCCACCACTCCTTCCCTTCTCCTCAGAAAAGAGGAGGCCTCTCATAAATATCAATCAGCCTTGGCCTATCAAGTTGCAGTAAGACCAGGGGCATCTTCTATTGTGGTTCGACAAGGCAGCCCAGTTAGCAGAAAGGGATCCAATGGCAGGCAATGTAGTCTGAGACATCCCCTGCTTCTGCTTTAGGAGTCCCACATGAAGGCCAAGCTACACAGCTGTTGTCTATGTGTAGAGGGCCTAGGTTCATTCTATGTGTGCTCTATGACTGACAATTCAGTCTCTATGAGGCCCTATAAGCCCAGGGTAGTTTGATTCTGTAGGAAAGAGGGAGAGAAAATGGATTGGGGGCATTCCTGGGATGATCTAGAAACCTAGGACAATGGAAACTGCCAGGAATCTATAAGGGTGTCCCTAGCTAAGACTCCTAGCAATAGGGGATCTAGAGCCTGAACTGGCCATCTCCTGAACTAGCTAGGCAAAACTTCCAATGGAATGATGAGGATACCAACATAACCACAAAACCTTACACCCACAATTTTTCCTGTCTATAAGATGTTCAAAGGTAAAAGATGGAGTAGAATTTGAGGGACAGGCCAACCAATGACTGGTCCAGCTTGATATCCATGTCATGCAAAGGAGCCCATCCTGACACTAGTAATGATACTCTGCTATACTTACAGACAGGAGCCTGGCATAACTGTCATCAGTAACTGATGGAAACAGATGCAGAGACCCACAGTCTAACATTAAGTGGAGCTTGGAGAATCCTGTGGAAGAGGGGGAAGAAAGGATTGAAGGAGCAAGAGAGGTCAAGGACAACACCCCCCCACATACCTCCCCACACCTCCCCCACACACTACAGAATCAAATTGTCTTTTTCATTGTCTAAATGACTTTGCAAAGCATCAGGCATGAGGAATATACACTGGATAGCTTGTTGGTTGGTACCCACAGCCAGATCTATTCCAAAGTGGTCTGCTGGTATAGTCTGTGTCATAAAGTCCAGTGTCACATCCTATGACTACTCTCTCCTAGGTAAAACAATAGAAATAGACCAGTGTGGCGGCACACACCTTTAATCCTGGCATTCTCAAAGCAGAAGCAAGTGGATCTCTGTGACATCTCCGTGAGCCTGGTCTGTATATAGTGAGTTTCAATATAGCCAGGGCCACATAGAAGAAAGCCTGTCTTGGGGAGGGGGACAAGTAAGTTCCAGTGGAGGAGAACTGGTCTATATGCAGGAAATCTTATCACCAGGTGGTTTTCTTGACAGGTTTCAGTGAGAACCTGGCATTGGGTAAAGGACTTTCCTCCATCTGAGCCTTGCTCTTCCCTTTCCCGGTCAGTCTTGTTGCTATTCTCTCCTTGTCTCTTCCCATCTGTCTCCATATTGGGTTTGTGGAGGACGAAGGGGCAGCAATTGAGGCACAAGGAGGTCAACTGTACTCTCCCTGTATCCCTATAGACTGTTCAGTTGGTGGAATTGAGACTTTGGGGACTGATTTGTTAAAAAACTTTGGCACTTCAAAGCTTGTATGAATGAAGACACAGCCAAAGGTTGGGGAAATCGAGGTTTTTAGTCTCCCTTTCTTTCTACGTTGAATACTGTTGTAAAGCACTGGAGAGCCTTGTCACCATTTAATAGTTGATAGCAAATGTGCTTTCTCAGGTATGGGAAGTCTACCTGAAAGTTTGTGCCTTGTTCAAGAATAAATATTTAATGAAAGGGTTTGTCTGCCCAGTTCTACAAGAGTGATGGGTATTTCGAGTGTCAGTAACCAAGCAATCCAGAGACAATCCAAAAAACATAAGGGTCACTTATCTATTCTCATTTTTTCCCAGCAGTTTACCTGTCAGTGAGATTTGAGAGGCTGGTTCTTTGATATGATATTCATATTTTGAGATCTAAGTGAGGATAAGAAAGTGAGCATTAACTTCTTGAACCCCACCCCTATGGGTATTTGAGGTGTGCAGAATAAGTGCTGAAGATCTTTGAAGGCTGTTGTGCAGGAAACACACACTGCCTTTTACCCTTTGGCTCATATGAGCCACTCAAAGCTTAGGCATACATTTCACATCTTGTACCAATATTTCTGCCTCAGAACACAGTGTTCTGTAAAATATGGCTACAAAGGGACTCCTTGTGACAACCCACATGGTCAAAAGTCATGTTTAAGCTGCAAGTCAGGACTGTAGAGAAGTGCGGCGTAGTCTGTCCTCCACAGCCTTGAGCAACATGGGCAGGCGAGATTTGCCTCCTCTTTTGTTCCACACCCACTTCCTGCTTCCTATCTGCAGATTTCTCCTGGATCGATCCAAGCCTTCACTCACTATTTCAAACTTGCTTTTCCCCTGTTGCTGCCCCCTCTTCGCCATAGTCTATTTTTGTTGAGGGATTGGGTAATTTTTTTCCTAAGAATGTCTGTTTTGTTATAGGTTAGTACCTATCTGGGTATTTTGAGAAATCCATCTGCTTCTGACCCCATGTAATAAGAACCAGGAGAGGCCAGAGACCCTTTACCATCACAGTGTCCTGAGTCCTTGAAAGTTGAGGACATGGGATTTCTTTCTGTTCTATCAGAAGCAGGTCTAGATATGCTGGGCAAGAAAGGAAGTGAGGCAAGAAATCTGCATTACCAAAGATTGTGGAATGTCTTACAAGAGGGACTTTTGGTCTTTCTGAAATAGTGCTGGCATATGGGGAGACTCCAGTGTCATATTTCCTGGGGAAACTCCTTGTTTTTTTCCCTGAGTAATTTTGATTGGTTAGCTTTGTTTCAGCAAGCTGACTTCCATTAGCAGTACCTCCCCTCACAAATTTCCCTGAAA
This sequence comes from Rhynchomys soricoides, assembly GCA_019843965.1. Classification (NCBI taxonomy): domain Eukaryota; kingdom Metazoa; phylum Chordata; class Mammalia; order Rodentia; family Muridae; genus Rhynchomys; species Rhynchomys soricoides. Next base: position 11,991,849 of record JADRCH010000014.1, on the reverse strand, counting down.
CATATATGGGTACCTACGAAGTCTTAAAATTTGATGGAAACTCCATGTACCCTCTCCCCAGTGTCTCTGCTATTCACTAAAGCATAGACAAGTGCTTTCATTCCTTTAAAAGATATAACAGAATATTTGTGGAGGCAGTGGGAAAGCTGACACTGCAGGATCATTTGTTTATACATTATGTCTCGGTGTAAATGTATGGTACTGTGAGATGACACCTTCAAAGCCCATGGAAAGGTGGCAATCACACCTGTCCTGCAGCCTCCAGGTGGCTTTGCTGGTTGTAGCAGGAATGGCAGGGCTGTCTTTATGTAAACACTGGGGGCTGTGCAGCTGCTAAAGCATCTCCTGCAGGAGGACCTAACTGAGGACTGCAGTATTCCTGCTGGAAGACCTAATTGAGGACTGCCTGAGAGACCAAGCATTGCAATTGCAAACAATGCCAGCCAATCAGGAACTGCTGTTTAGAAGAGATGTTTTCTTGGGACCAATGGGGCGCAGGCAGAGGGTGTTAAAGGAGCTTGCAGCAGTGCTCAGACGAGTTTGCTGCAGCATTTCTCACCTGCTCCTTAAATCAACTCACCCTCAACCCCCAAGAGCAGGTAGGGTTGGGCAGAGAGCTGTCCAGGGCACAGGCAACAGGCGATGACACGCTTTTATCCAGAGTAGTCCTGTAATCATACACATCAGTGTCCACCTGTGGTACAATTACCCTGAAGCATTTGTATTCATGAGTCTCCCCTAGACTCTCCATCTCCCACACATTCTTCCTTGCCAACCTTCTGAGTTCTCTTCTTGGTTTTTTTTTTGGGGGGGGTATCTTTTTCCATCTTTTTCCTTTTCTTTTCTATTTTTTTCGATACTTTATTTACATTTCAAATGTTTTCCCTTTTCCAGATCTCCCCTTTGGAACCTCCCTATTCTCTCCCCCTCCCCCTGCCACTATGGGGGTATTCCCCCACCCACCCACCCACCTACTCTCTTCCCTCCTTGGCATTCTCCTATACTGGAGCATCTAACACCCTCAGGTCCGAGGGCCTTTCCTCCCCCTGATGGCTAACAAGACCCTCTTCTGCCACATATGTGGCCAGCACCATGGGTCCTTCCATGTGTATTCTTTGGTTGGTGATCTAGTCTCCGGGAGCATTGGGATGTCAGGCCAGTGGACACTGTTGCTCCCTCCATGGAGCTGCCAATTCCCTCCACTCCTTCAGTCCCTTCTCCACTGAGTTCTCTTCTTATGCATTGTTACTCACTCAACCTCTATACTCATCAATGGTATAGTGATAGTAATAATAAATCATGGGAATGGGAGCAACAGGGTCATTATGGCCACTGTGCTAGCCACCCATGTCCAACACTCCCTATGAGCCATCCCCTCCCTCCCTTGCAGAACTTAATGTTTATGGATGTGGTATATACAGCCCAGAAGTGTCAATGACTATTCTTGTGTAGTTGCCGAAGGACATGAGATTGAAAACTGGAACTCTAAGTTCTTTCCTGGGCAATATGCTGTCTGACAAGAAAAGTCAAGTGTGGTCACCTGTAATGACAGTAGCCTGTCTTTTTGTTGAGCTTCATGTCAGTGTCCTTTAGGAAAGAAATTGTGATTTAGCGAGGGAATTAGTTTGTTCAGTGGCTTGTAGATGGTGGGAAATCCCGGACAGAATTTGAAGGACAGGATGTGATGGGTTATTTGTAATCCCATCTCCCTATTTCTTGAGGAACTAACACTTTGGTGCCTTTTGGGTGTGGCTGTGAGCAGCTTAATGTGGGTGGCTTAACTAGTGGCTTATAACTAGGTGCAAACTTGTTCAAAATTATCAGAGAAATTTCTGAAAGTTTACTTTCATATGTCTTGATGTGTCCCATTTTCCCTGCCGGCTTGAAACCATGGTGTCAGTCCAATCATTTGCTCTCAGCCCCCACCCCCATGGCCTAACCCCAGAGTTCTCACCTACTGCTGGACACGGTCAGCATGCGGAGCTGTTTGAACTTCCAGCTTTCTGGTGACTAAGTGCCTGGCCATTATGCACCAGGGTAGCTTCATCTCTCTTCCCCAGTTTTACCCATTTATGTCTATGTATTTTTATTCTCGGGGGAAGGAGTGCAAGATTGGCTTTTAACATCAGTTAAAAGTTGTCACCACCTTGTCTTTTTCAATTTCTTTGGCAGTTACTAAATTATACACAACTTATAAATCAGTACATGGTGACCTCCTCACCAGACCCCTGTTATTTCTTATGAACCGTTTCTAAGTATTAGACAGTGGGTATGCAGGGAAACCTTCCATACTGGTTGAAGACAGAACATTCTTGGACTTAATATGATGAATTTGTTGTTTTTGATTTTAATATATATTTTGACATATTAATATCTTTCTTTAAAATAATATATAGTTACTTGGATCAGAAGCCCTAAAGTGCAGATGATGTGTTCAGAGTGGTTATTGGGTTACATTAGTCATGTGAAGTCACCTTAAACTTCATTGTGATTTTTGTTCTTAAAGTCCATTACTTAACTTATTCAAAGCATATATTTGAATAATGTAAAATATGGGTTTAATAGTGTCATAGAGTATAACTCTTTTTTGTTTTCCCTTTTCTATTTCCTGCATTAATCATTCTTTCCCCTTGCCTCAGTCTCCACTAATTGAGATTATAATTTAGCATAACATTTTTGGTTGTGAAAGACTTTGTAATGAACTACTACATGAACATGAAGAGATGTGCTTCTTTTGTCAATGATGATATGCAATTAATCTTTAAATAGCTTTAAGGAAAACAGTAGCTCTAGCCCGGAGTATTTTTCACAAGCAAAGTGCCTTTCAGTTTTTCAGCACCAACCCTCAAGTGCATATACTTCCTGAGCACCCTGAGGTTTCCTTTGGAGCTCAGGACTTCACCAGATCAAATCAAGGATTTGATCTGATTGGAGGAATCCTGAAGGAAGGATTGGAGGAATAAAAAGGAACCAAGAAGAACAAATGGGAAACACTGAGTTTTACAGAGAAGTCTACTAGGAAGTAGGCTTCTTACTTTGAGACAGGTAAGTTTGAATAAGATCTATAATGGTTGCCATCTGAGGGAGAATAACAGTTTTTCTCAAAAGGCCAAGTTTGGCACCAGAAATATTCTGTTTTCCTTACTCGTTAGTTTAGTACCAGGAATATTTTGGTTTCTTTACTCTTTGTATTTCTTTCTGTAAATGCAATGCTTCTCTGACACATAATTTCCCTTTTTGTCTTTCTAAGTCCTGAAGCAGGATTGAATAATTCCATGAAGGTTTCAGTCTGCAGCGTGACAGAATGTCCTCTTGGGAACCAGCTGGCCCTCCTGTCAGTCATGGTACAGGACAACAGCTGATAAGGTTAAAGCTCATTGATCACACAGTTAGCCTCAGGTCTGAAAATGTCAGGATGATGATAATTAGTATTCAGAGATGGCAAGTTTTCCCTAATGAATCCAAAAGAACACTGGGGTGGGTGCTTGCAGAAGAAACAGCAGAAAGAATTAGGAGAGCTTACGTAACATGTGAGAGGTTGGCAATGTTGATGATTTAAACCAAGAAGCTTCGCTAAGGTTGCACTTTGGGGTCCAGCTTGTGTTCATCACCATTGAAACCAACAAGAAATATTCATTAGGAACTTGTCCTGTGCCACGCCCTGTGCTAGACACCATGGAATGGAGAAGTAGAAACATAGCCCCTGGTTTCCTGAGGCTTCCACTACATGGCAACAAATTCTGTTGTTGACTTTAACTGGAGGATTTCGTCTCTTTTTTAGACACTCTAACTCCGCCAAGATGACTTTTAACTTTTTTGAGGTAATTCATGTGGGGTAAGCACAGTGACCCCTCTTGTGTTTCTTGTCTTCTATAGGACATAGATATGCAAATGTTTCCCTTTGTCTTAGTGGAATGGTGGCAGTTAGAAAGGTTAGATGGGTACAGAACGGTGGCATTTGTTGAAGGATAAATGCTGAGAAAAATATATTTGAATAGGGGGAGATTGCCTCTTTTCTTACTCGCTTCAGGGACAGCAACATGGGCTCCTTATGTGCAGGCCCTGTAATGTCCTTGATGGTTGCTGGGGGCCCTGTAATGATCTTAATGGCTATTGGGGGCCCTGTAATGACCTTGATGGCTATTGGGGACCTGTAATGGACTTGATAGCTGTTGAGGGCTCTGTAATGGCCTTAATGGTTGTTGGGGTCATCACTACTTCAAGTATTACTCATCCACTGGGTTACACCTCAGACATCAATGGTCTGAGTCAAAGAAAGAAGAGCCATGACATTCTCAAAATTTGCTCAGGATTCTGACACCCAAACTCACTGCCTGTTAAGTCTAACAAATATAATGTTGAGAAAAAATTCAAGATGCAGAAGTGACGTTCAAAACAGGGTGCTATTTAATAAAAGTGTCCATATGTTGTCTATGGATCACATACACACACAAATAAACAGTTTCATAAGAAATGCAGTCTGTTCTTCAGTTGTAGGATGGGAAATCGGGTAACACAAAAAAAGGGGATTCTATTTTGTAAGTATTCATGCTTTTTTTTTTTTTTAAGAGAAAATGCAATAAAAAATAAGAGAAATCTTTGTTTCTTTGTTTCTTATTTTTTGATTGGATTTTTTTAAATTTACTTTTCAAATATTTTCCTCTTCCCAGGTCTCCCCTTTGGAAATCCCCTACCCCGTTCCTCCTCTCCTGCCTCTATGAGGGTGCTCCCTCACTCACCCACTCCTATCCTCCTGCTCTGGCATTCCCCTACACTGGGGCATCGAACACTCAGGCCCAAGGGCCTCTCCTCCCACTGATGGCCAACAAGGCCATCCTCTGCCACTTACATGGCCAGTGCCAGGGTCAGTCCATGTGTATTCTTTGGTTGGTGGTGGTCCAATCCCTGGGAGCTCTGGGGGAGGGGGGGTCTGGCCTGTTGACACTGTTGCTTCCTCCATGGGGCTGCAAACCCCCTCAGCTCCTTCAGTCCCTTCTCCAACTCCTCTACTGGGGATCCCCGAGCTCAGTCCAATGATTGGCTGTGGGCTTCTGCCTCTGTATTTGTCAGGCTCTAGCAGAGCTTCTCAGGAGACAGCCATATCAGGCTTTCACCAACAAACACTTCCCAGTACCCACAATAGGGTCCTGCTTTGGTGACTGTATATGGGATGGATTTCCCAGGTGAGGCAGTCTCTGAATGGCCTTTCCTTCAGTCTCTGCTCCATACTTTGTCGCCATATTTCCTCTTGTGAGTGTTTTGTTCACCCTTCTAAAAAGCACTGAAGCATCCACATTTTGGTCTTCCTTTTTCTTACGCTTCATATGGTCTGTGAATCGAATCTTGGATATTCTGAATTTTGGGGCTAATATCCACTTATCAGTGAGTACATACTGTGCTTGTTCTTTTGGGACTGAATTACCACACTCAGAATGATATTTTCAGGTTCCATCCATTTGCCTGTGAATTACATGAAGTCACTGTTTTTAATAGCTGAGTAATATCCCATAGTGTAAATGTACCACACATTTTCTGTATCCGTTCTTCTGTTGAGGGACATCTGGATTGTTTCCAGCTTCTGGCTATTATAAATATGGCTGCTATGAACATAGTGGAGCATGTGTCTTTATTACATGTTGGAGCATCTTCTGGGTATATGCCTAGGAGTGGAATAGCTGGGTCCTCAGGTAACACTATGTCCAATTTTCTGAGGAACCGCCAGACTGATTTCCAGAGAGGTGGTATCAGCTGGTGATCCCACCAGCAGTGGAGGGGTGCTCCTCTACAAAGGAGAAATATTTCACATGTGTTTGTTTTCTTAAATTATTTGAGGTAAGAGGACTTATCACATTATTCTTTTAATTATTTTTTTACAAATTTCATTTTTCATAAGCTTTATATAGAAAAAGTAAAGATTAAAGAATCTTAGTGCACATATTAAATGCTTTGTTTATTTATTATTAAAAGTAGATTCTTCTCTCATACAATACATCCTGCCCACATTTTCTCTTTCTCCATTCTATTCAGCTCCCCCACCCCTCTCCTCTCCTCCTCCCCAGATGTGATCCCCTTCCATTTCCTTTTCAGAAAGAAGCAGGCTTCCAAGAGAGGACAGCCAACCAGAGCAATGCAAGGTTCAATAAGACAAGGCAAAGGCCCCCATAGTGATGCTGAACAAGGCCACCCAACAGGAGGGAATGAGTCCCAAGAGGTACATATTAACTCTTTGCTTAAGTCAGCAATCTTTCATTTTTTTCTACATTTCTACTGGTGGTTCGTGTGAGAAAAATAAGCTTTGCTGTATGACTCCGAGAGCCTTTGGTTCTATGTGACATTCCAACTTTTGTCAGCCTCAGATGCAGGATGCCTGGTTATTAAATGCTGGTTTGAATGTTGAGTGCAAAGCTTTGCCCGAGGCATGTTGACTGATCTCTTCAGTATTGATTTTGCATTTGCCCTCCCACACTATTTGTGTTGTTGTTGTTGTTATTATTATTATTATTATTATTATTAACAACTCAGAAAGTTATAACAAGGCTCAAAAGCATTTTTACAACAGTAAATTTTTGAACTGCTAGAGCCACTAGAACATTCTTTCCTTGGATGGCATGCTACTTGAATATACTACCAGCTCAGAAATTTCTAACAGAGGTGGAAACTTCAGGTTGTTTCTAAGAATAATTCTCTCGCATGCTCATCAGACTAAGGAGTATACATTTTTATTTTTCCCCATTTGACATGAAATTACAATAAGCCATCTTTTTTCTTTCTTAGCTTTTGCTAAGTGTGAAACACACACACATTCCTGAGAAGTTAGTAAAATCCATAGGAAACTGTCTCCATTACAGTAAACGTGTGATAAGTCACACACTGTATAGAAGTACAAAAGGAAGATAATGGGAAAATCATAAGAAATGGGGAAAGGTCACTGCAGCCAATGTCAAAGCTGCAAGACTCTCCATGTTCTCCACACCTGTGTTGACTTATCGTGATCACATCAGTTATTCAATCCAATAGTTAAACTAAAAGGTCATAAAAATTCAAGAAAGTTCAACTTTTCCACTATAAAAAATTCATATATAACGATGCACATATGTCTACGCACCTCTGTATATGTGTGTTATGTATGTATGCTTGTTTGTTTGATGGTAGGATATCTGTATGTATCCATGTATCTACTCATCATCTATCATTTTTCTTTAAAACCTTAAGTCTACAAGTCCCCTTGTTCTATGTGCTACAAAGATCAGAATCTAAACAGTGTCAAAAATAAACACCAAGTTTCATGGCAACTTTGGGGCATAATTGTAAGCTAGCCCCTTTCTGTACTTGTAGACAGATGGTAACCTACTACTTGACTGTTGCCCAACTTGAAAATTTGATGTTAAGAACATGTGTATCCTTTTTGTATGTGTTATGCGAAATAGGGAACATTGAATAGTGATTTAAATATGAATGCTTCCCCTGGCCCAATGTTTCTTAGAATGACCAGTAACACTTACTGTAATACATTTCTTTGATAAATCCTGTCCCTACAAAGAATGAAGAAAGATCCATTTGGTGGCAGAAAGGACAACCTAGAGACTAATTAGGATGCTAAAGTCCAATTATTTTTCCCAAATCTCATCAGGATGGTCATTTTCATTGCTATTTGTCCATTTCTGGTGTCTCTCTGAATGGCTTTAAACACATAAAGAGAGATGAAGTGTGTGCTCGGTTACACTCTATCCCCAGGAGTGCTGGATTGAACCTGCTGATATGAGCGTAGAGAGTACTGGTAATGAAGGGATGTGGTAATATTGTGCCCATCCCAGTCCTGCTATTAGAAACTAAACTACACTCTCCCCATCTATATATTAGGATTGCTTCATTTCAGCACTGTGATCATGTTCGCCCTGATAATTCTGTGTTGCAGGTTCTGCTCTCTGTGTTGTAGGACGTGTCGGCATCCATAACTTCTGTCTGTTAGAAGCTAGTAATAGCTTATTACAACCAAAAATTCTGCAGGAGCTTTGTCACAGAGTGATGTTGAAGGCAAATTTTACATCTCTTAATGTAATCACATATATTTATAATTCCTGTTCATAAGTTTATTTATAAGACAATCACACTGCTTTGTGGATGTTGAACCAACTTGACATCTCTACAGGGAAAACACTTTCATTATGATGTTTGCTCTTCTTGATGTGTTCTTGAACTTTTTGAAGACAAATCTCAGTTTTATTGAGAATTTGATATCTCTGTTCATCAGAAAAAAATTGATCTGGAGTTTCCTTTTACTGTTGTGTCTTGTTCAGTTTTGGTATCAGACTTCGTTAAATGAGTGTGACAATATTTCTCCTCTTCTACGTTATAGGACAGTTTAAGGTGCTCCTTTGAGATGGCTTAATAAAATTCAGAGCTGTATTTATCAGCTCCTGGGCATTTATTCATCCGTAGGCTTTAGTATTAATTTATATGTCTCAACTTAATCTTGGTAAGTTGTATGTGTCCAGAAATGTATACAGTTTTCTGGATTTTCCAATTCTTTTAATGTTATTTTCCTTAATGGTTACTATGGATTTCACTGGAACAGTATCTTCATTTTTATATAAATCTTACTAACTTACAGTAGTCTCCATCTTTTAGCTGATTTGGGTAAGTACTTGTCAATCTTGTTTACCTTTACAGAGATCAACAATTTTTTTTATTGATTTTGTGAATTATTTTTTTAGTGTCTGTTTTCACTGTTGTCCTGCTATTTATTATTTCTTAGCATCTACCTCTTTTGGGTTTGGATTTCTAAGATCATGAAGTGGATCATGAAGCTATTTATTTGTAATTTCTCTTTTTTAAGAGAGAAACCCTCATAACTTTAAGCTTTTATCTTGTACCTGTTTTGGATGTATCTCAAGGGTTCTGATAAGTTATGCATTTTTTATTTAGCTCTAGGACTTTTTTCAATAATTTATTCACTTTACATCCTATTCACAGCCCCACCCCTCCTCTCCTCCTAGTCCCATCCTTCAAGTTCCTCCCTCCATTACCCCTCCCCTTCTTCTCAGAGGCCCCCTTGGGTACAAGTCTGTTTTGGAACATCTAGTCCCAGCAGGACTAAGCACATCCTTTCCCACTGAGGCCAGACAAGGCAGCCCAGCCAGGGGAAGGGGATCCAATGGCAGGCAACAGAGTCAGAGACAGCGCCTACTACAATTGTTAGTGGACCTACCACCAAGGAGCACATCACCTTTAAATGTGTAAAGGGTCTAGGTCTAGACCCTGGATGCTCTTTCATTGGTGGTTTAGTTTATGTGAGGGTCCATGGGCCCAGGCTAGTTAACGCCAAAGGTCTTCTTATGGTGTCATTGACCCCTCCTGCTCACTCGCTTCGATTCCTCACTGTTCCACAAAACTCCCTGAGCTCCACCTGATAGTTAGCTGTGGATCTCTGGATTTGTTTTCATTTGCTGCTGGATGAAGCCTCTCAGGAGACTGATGCTAGGTTCCTGTCTGCAAGCATAACTGAGTATCATTAATTGTGTCAAGGTTGCCTCTCTCCCATGAGATGGGTCTCAAGTTGGGGCAGTCATTGGTTGGCCATTTCCTCAATCTCTGCTCCATCTTTATCCCAGTTCATCTTGAAGGCAGAATAAATTTTTGGTTGAAGGCTCTGTGTATGGGTTGATGTCCCCCTCCCTCTACTTGGAGTCCTGCCTGGCTATAAGAGATGGCCACTTCGAGTCTCCACATCCTCCAACAGGCAGGAATTTCAGCTAGTGTTACTCAGATAGGCTCCCTGGAACATCTCAAATCCCAGGTTTCCAGCTAGTCCCAAAGTATCCCCTACTGATTTCCTTTCTCACACCCAGCCTTCTCACATCCCTCTCCCCACATCTTCTGATAACTTCTTCAATTTCTTTCTTCAGAGACCTGAAGTTCTTGTCATACAGATCTTTCACTTGCTTGGTTAGAGTTACACCAAGATATTTTATATTATTTGTGGATATTGTAAAGGGTGTTGTTTCCCTAATTTCTTTCTCAGCCCATTTATCATTTGTATAAAGGAGGATTACTGATTATTTTGAGTTAATTTTGCTTCCAATGACTTTCTTAAAGGTGTTTATCAGCTGTAGGAGTCCTCTGGTGGAATTTTTGTGGTCATTTATGTATACTATCATATCATCTATGAACAGTGGTACTTTGACTTCTTCCTTTCCAAATCATATCCCCTTGATCATCTAACTTCAAGTGCTATTTTGAATACATAGGGAGAGAGCTGGTAGAATTGCTTTAAGTTCCTCTCCATTTAATTTGATGTTGTGCTATTGGCTTGCTGTATATTGCATTTATTATGTTTTGGTATGCACCTTGTATCCCTGATCTCTTCAAGGCTTTTAGAATGAAAGGGTGTTGGATTTTGTCAATCTTTTACAGAATCTAATTAGATGATCATGTGGATTCTTCCTTTTGGTTTGTTTGCATAGTGGATTACATTGATGGATTTTCATATATTGAAGCATCCCTGAATCTTTCAGATGAAGCCTTCTTGATCATGGCGGATGATGTGTTCTTGGATTTGGTTTGTGAGAATTTTACTGAATATTTTTGCATCAATGTTCATAAGGGAGATAGATTTAAAATTATCTTTCTCTGTTGAGACTTTATGCGGTTTGGGTATCAGGTGACTATGGCCTCATAGAATGAGTTTGGCAATATTTTTTCAGTTTCTATTTTGTGGAATAGTTTGAGGATTGATGGTATTAGCTCTTCTTAGAAAGGCAGTGAGTTGAATTAGTTATGGATCATAAACGTCCAGGAACAGAGATAGACATTTGTTCACAGGTTTATTAATTATTTATACCTTGACTACTTTCCCAAAGGGCTGAAGATGACTTACAACAAAGACATGAACAACAAAAATCTTCAAAACCACAGTCATAGAACTGGTACCAGATGATTCAAAGGTAGCAATAAAATTCCTCTTTTTTACATTTTATACACCTAGATAGGTGCTTTGCACATTAATGATTTTTCCAAGTGAATATTTAATTAAATAAATGGCTATGCCTACTCTTGGCAGAGAGCATAAACTCTATGAAATGCTGACAGAACCTCTTTACAATTAGCAGCCAATGCTTCCTGGGGAAAGGCTTCGGAGCTGCTCATCAAGCTAAGGTTGAGCAGAGTTTTCATGCTTAGGGCAAACAGTGCAGATGATGATTGACCTTGCCATTGGCATCCACAGATGGATGGGCTGTGTCCTTATCCTGATCTTTCCAGTGAGACACCCTCAGCAGTAGATTTTCTTCTGGACAGCAGCATCTAAAATGCTCCCTCTCAGAAAGTAATTCGTGCAGATTAATATGTATCCTGCTTTATTTCTGTTGTCTGTGTATCTAAGAGGGTCTGTGAGAATCTTCATAGCAGTTTAATCCTAGTGGAGATATCTACAGGCATGCAGGTTTCCAGATCTCCCTTTTGTATTCTCTACCTCACCCCCACCAACCAGAATACAATAAGCATAGACATTTACTTAAAATGTAAATAAGTGAAATTCATGGATGTGGTCTTTGCTTATGATTGGACTCTAAGGAGAGAAAAAGCTTTCAGTCATAACAGCTCCCTGATGCTTAGATTTCAGACCCTGTGAGATCCACTTCTCATGATGGGAAACTAGGCCATTAAGGCCAATCTTCCCACAGGAATAATGAAAAAGGTATCAAATATGAACTTCTGGGGCTCAAGTAATTAGTAAGACAGTGACTAGAAATCTGAAAGAAAAAGGGTACCCAAAGAAGCAGGGGTTGGATGGCCCTCGGGGCTGCTGCTACTTCTATAGCTTTCCTATTTCTGCAGAAGGAAACCCAAACGATCAGAAGCTAAGCAGAGATTGAGGTCACAGGCCAGTGAGGAAAATACCTGAAGTATAGGTTTTCCAACAAAGGTGGTTCTTCCAGAGTCCTGCTTTGGTGCTGAGACCTTAAGACTGTACTTTTTAGGAATGATGGTATATGAGAAATTCTTTTTAGTATTGGATATAGAACCCAGGACCCTGTACATACAAGGAAAAGGTTTTACCAGTGAGATAAATGTGTAGCCTCTCCAACTGTGCTTTGATTTATTTTTACAGGATCTTACTATGTCACTATGTAGCATTTTGAACTCATTCTGTATTCTAACCGGCCTTGAACTTATGATCCCCCTGCCTCTGCACTCTGAGTACTGGAATTATAGGCCTGAATCAATGTTCCAGTGATTGGAAATAGATTTTGTTTCATGTCAAACCTTGATTGAATTGAAGTTACTGTGAAAGCCACCCACAGCCTTTATGTAGAAGTAAATTTAGAATTCTTCTAGGAAGAACATTTCTGATTAAAGAGCCTTATGTTTTGTCTATGTTTTCCATGTAATTATGCAGAAACAAATTTGTCACAAGAAACCAGCAAAGGCAAGGGACAAAACAGCTGGACCCATGGAGGATCCAGATAATTAAGCTAATAACACCAACCTCAAAGCACTTACGATTAAAATGGTCAAGCTGGGCTAGTATGATGACACATGTCTCTTGTCCTCACATTCAGGAGGTTGAGGCAAAGGCAGGCAGATCTACGTGTGTTCCAGGCCCACCATGATAAAAATCTTGCCTTAAAAAATAAAGTAAACTTTTAAAATGATGAAGGAAAGAAAAGACGAAGATGAGAGATGGTGGCAGAAATAACATTTAAGGGGCAACTGTGGAATTTTCCCAGGGATAAAAATTTCAAGCCAGAGACTTCCTCTCTGCAACAGTAGCACAAGCATGGGCAATAATAAGGACGAGTAGACAAGAATAAGAGAGAGGCTGGGGAGCATCTGTGAGTGAGCCAAAGAGAAATAGTAGTTTAAAATCAAATACACTTGAACTACACTTGAAGCCACGATGGTGAAACATTCAAATTTGAGGTAAACACTGTCAAATGAAATTTAAAATATAAACTCCAAACCTAGCTATCCTGCTGCTTAAAATATGCAGCAACACAGACTTTTAGACATTAGAAAGCTAAGTTAGGGTTTCCAGTGTAAAAGATGCTTGGTGTTCCTGCAACACAGGGCTACGCAATCTACCTGGTAAACCAGTCCTTGAGGGAGGAGCTCATCTATTAGCATATTGTGTAAAGTCTGACTGACTTCAGACATATCCTGTCCCAGTGTGTGTTAGCAAGTTTGAGCAGGAGAAGAAGGCTGTCTAGTAACATATGGTGTTGCTATGTTTCAGTTCTTCAGTGTCTCTCACCATGGCATGATGTGTAAAAGAGTGTGTGTCTGTCCCTTTAAGTGATGGGATGAACAGTGCACATCAAGAAAAAGTTGAATCAGCCAGGAGAGTTGGCTATGTTTTATCAAGTTGTTAGAAATGGTGAACTGTTTGGGCACTGTCAGGTGATGAGTGTGTCCTGAAAGGGCAGAGGAGGGCAGGTAAAAACAAAGAAAGCCATTTCTAAAATCTGGGCTCAGTGAAGAGGGAACTAATACTGAGTTCCACGGAGGGGCACAGGAAAGGTCACCTAATCTCTTGAGAAGTCTGTCTCAGACTTTAAAATGTGCATCTCCTTAATCCCTGCCACTGAGGGAATATGAGTATTACAATGAAGGGAACAGTTTCAACTGCACTAAGATTGCTATTAATAATTAAAACTAGCCATTAAGATGGTATTCAGCTAAGTAGTCATTACTCTGATACCATCTGCAATATAGTTCAATATAATTAATGCTTTTAATCATTCTAATAATGGTCATGATGTTATTATCTGCATGATTATTTTTACCCTAACAGGACAATGGCATCCCCTCTACACATGATGCCTGCTTTGTGTGCTTGGGGCTAGAGGGCACTGGAGGGAAGAGCGCACTGGGTTTAATGGTGTCTCCTCTGCCTTCATTTCCAGCTCATCTATACTTCAGTTTTAATTAAATTCTGCTCTCATGTCAGGGATTGCTTCTCCTAGTCTATGAAAACAATAAGGTTAATTCATTTGGGGCTCCTTTCAAACAGTGCCTCTAGTCTTAAGATCTAAGGCCATTTAGAAAAGAAAAAAAAAATATTGTGTCCATAGGAATCATGAGGTGATTTATTAACTGATTCTGTGACATCTCCCTGTATCTCTAATATTTACCAGAGTGAAATTCACCAATAAGCCTTTTGGAATTAAATTGGAAAGTTAAGTGTCTGGTAGGGTAGCCTTGGAAAACTGAATTAATTTTGTTCACTGCATTAAGCCCTGCCCTATTTTTAAGGTATCAGTGAACGACTGAACAAAACCTTCAGGGCATCTTGTGGAAACGGACAGGTCATTTTAGTAACTTACAAAAACTCTCCACATTTCCTTTCAGCCAATCAATTACGTACAGATTTGGGATTAAAATCTTGAAATTGTATGAGTTGAATTTCTTCAAAGTAGAGGATGCTCTTTGGCTGACATGTTGCCTGAGAGATGATTCTTTCCTTCATATGCTACATATCACATCTATCACTGTTTTGGCCAAGGGCTATATTATGGATGGAAAATGGAAGCTATACACCTAGGCATTTTTAATATATGCTGGGTACATGCTAAGATTCAATGAAGAGAAAATGAAATTATTTTTGTTAAGTGGGATCAAAGTCTATCTGTGCTACATTCACAGAGTCCAGCAATTCCTGATATTTCTACCCTCAACATCCACCTGACAATTTTTTTGCACTTAACATCTATGAAAAGGGCTGGAGAGATGGCTCAGAGGTTAAGAACAATGGCTACTCTTCCAGAGGACCTAGGTTCAATTCCCAGAACCACACAGCAGCTCACAACTGTGTCTAACTCCAGTCCAAGGGATCTAATGCTCTTAACCTATGAACATAATACAAAATGCATTATTTTTTAAAAAGATCAATGAAAAACATCATTACATTTTATGCAACCTAACGGTTGACGAGAATGAAGTCAAATTACCCTGGAGGCAATTCTGGTCTCTGCAGACATATCCTGTGGTACTTTTCAGGCCTAAGTGTGTTCTTGCTGGCATGTAATGGAATGGGCTACGGAGGACAACACTCTTTTGCACATGCCTCTCAATTCTGGTCGTTACTAAGCATGTTCCTTTAGTCTTCATTACTATCTACAAACGGGATCCTCATTTCTTTTTAGAATATGTGATCTATTAAAAGCTCAGTAAGATTCAATACACATCTAATAATTATAAACTAGTTAGACTCAGTAAGCCATTGGGGGGGGGGTTCCATTATGCAAATAGTCATGCATAGAGATGAGCAAGTACTACATAGGTATGGCTGGCATTGCACATCATTTTTTATTGAACCATTGATCTCCCTACAAAGGAAAACAGACGACAGAAACATGTGTTTTCATTGTGACTGTTTAACAAAAGGAGCCCTTCTTTACCCTATTCCATGATTTTCCAGTGAGAAAGGACATTCTCATCCTGGCTCTGTCCTACAAGCTAAAAGGACATAATTCCATCATTTTCCATTTTTAAAATCACATCTACTGTTTTCCTAGATTACTCTAGGGCTGTCAGAGTAAGAGTCTATTAGAAAGTAAAACATCACAGCAAGCAACATAAACACACACACACACACACACACACACACACACACACACACACAGAGCAAGATGAATCCATGCAATGACTGCCAATGGGGGTTAGGCCAAATCATGGGGAGAGTCAACTGGGATACCATGAATTTTAAGTCTGCCTTTGGAGCAGAGTTCTTGCTGGGGAGAAAATGAGATTGTTGCCCCCTGTCTTGGGGAGGGGAGGGAGTAGACTCAGGCAGAAGTGAATTCCATTTCTCTATTTCTCATATAGCTGCTTTATCTCTACAGCTGTAACACAGGGGTTATAAGATTCACCTGAAATAGTTCTCAGAGATAAGGGATAATACACAGAAAGCACCAAACATACAAATAACTCTGAATACTAATGGTGCTGCTTCTGCTTCTGCTGCTGGTAGTATCCCCTGGCAGCAGTTGTAGCTGATAGCTGAATCTGATTCCATGAATTTATATGCATGCCTCTTCTTGGAATTTGACTAACTCAGATGACCTCATTCCCAAATTCCTCATCATTTGCTCCCACTGACTCTGCCCACCATGGTGTATTGTTTGGAACCACCTCTGTAATCTTGAGCATTGAAAGTTCATTTATTGAGTGGATATTTGTTGAAGTTCCACTATGTGCTAGAGTGCTGGCTGTTCAGTGATAAGCCAAAACATGACTCTTCTTTTGTTTCACTTCTAGCCTGGCATAGGGGAAGGAGATTGATGAAACCACCCCCCAGGGAAGTGTGAAACTCTGACCCTCCTCACTGTAATGGGTGGTGAATGCTGCTATGAGAATTAGTGCAGTCATCCATGGATGCTGTGATCAAAGGAGAAATCATACATTGCTAGGCAACTTACAGCTATATGATTGAAGCAAACTTTCTCATCTCATTTGATGTCTTGGGTGGCAACACATAGGAGACACCATTCTTTTGCCAACTGCTATGATGGCCTTTGATTGTCTAGTGTTTGAGTATTTTTTTCTGAATAAAACCTGTGGGTGCTCAGAATTAACAACCTGTATTTCTGACTTCAAATCTGTGGATAATTATAGAAAAAAAATATATAAAATACATATACACACACACACACAAATATACACCATATATATATTGTCTGTATGTGTCTGTGTGTCTATGTGTATCATTTGCCTGGCCATGGCAAGACCTTAAAGTTTCCCTGAAGTCAGTCTGAATAGCTGCCCACACTGGCTTCTCATGTTCATCAGTTTAGCTGACTTAACTCAGAAAAACTGTCAGTTTTAGTTTCATCAGCATTATTAATTCTAGTGCAGATGTTAAGTGTCTGGAAACAGTTTCCAGTAGCTTAGCTCTAAGAATCCTTGGATTCACATTATCAGCATATCTTCTTGTCTTCATCGTATTGGCTTTGTGGACCTGCTAGTTTAAGCAAACTTTTGATCCCAATTATTTCTAAGTTTGCTTTTATGCACACGTATAGATACTTTAAGAGCCTGTTTCAAAGAATTCAGCAAAAGAGGAAGTGAAAACACTTTTGCTATTTTCAGACATGGGGAACTTTCTACTTTTAGACTTGTGTGTTTAACACAAAAGCTAAGATGGCCAAAAGCTGGTGGTCAGCCCACTTTAAGTCTCCACTAGGAAGAGATGTTAGTTGGTTTGGTTCAGTATCATGTGATAGCATCTCAGGGTATTTTGTATTTTGTGTCCTCAATAAATATTTGTTGCCTGAGTGGATAAGAATTTCGAACCTGATTGGTTTTTTGCACATTATCAATACACACACTCCTCCTTGGGATTGGGGGAAGTAATTCTCCAAACCTGGGCTAGCACAAGAATGTGCATTTGCCTGTTTCCATTCATTCTGCTTTCTTCCATTCATTTACCTCCATTGATTTTCATGGGTGAATCACACAAGGCCTTCTTCCATTGTCCTTGGCTGCTCTACCAACCCACTTCCTTTTCCTTTATCACCCCTATAATTTATCCAATCCAACTTAGTCTGGACACATGTAGACTAGCTTAAGTGTATATACTGGGAAGCTAGAAAGTGCTGGCCCGTAAATGCTATGTGGAGACCAATGTCAGCAAGGCAGGAGGTGCACAATCAAGATACCATTGGCTGCAGAAAATTAATGAGCCAGTGGCTTTTGGGATGGTTTTAGTAGAGGGTCAAGAGCTGCCATTGCTGTCCGTGTGTCATTGCCTGCAGAGTGTGGTGACACCTATGGTGAGTCAGGCCATTTTCCCCACTGGAGAACTAGGAGAGATTCTAATTGATAACACACAGGAAACACAAGCAAATAGGGGAAAAAGAAACAATGGTTATCCTAAGACACAAACAGAATAAATCTGAACTCAAATTCAGCTTCTTTTCATTGCACCTTTTATGTCTAAGGTTTGCAATAAATGTTTGTGTGCATTATCTCATTTCATAACCATGCCATCCTATGATGTAAGATTATCATGTGTCCTTTTCATTGATAAGGAAATAAAGCTTAGAATAACTAGGGGGTGTTGGAAGTTACTCAAAACACAAAATTTTACCACTTTGTATCACCTGATCAACTAGAGTAGGCTGTCCTTTTAACCATCATTAAGGATGATATACTTGTACATGTTCTTAATAGCATTACATTCAAAGTTGCCCTTTTATTTGACTTAATGCCTAGAATTTTGGCAAAGAAGACCCTGGAGAGCTTTAAATGTTATTTTGATTATCTTTCTCTAAATAAGAAAATAAGAAGGAAGTAAAGGATAATGTCTTTGAATTTAAAGAGGTATACTAAATTATCTTGAATCATGTCTATCACATAATAAATAGGCTTATCATTAAATGCGTGCAAAAACCAAAAGTTGCAAATGACCATAAATCTGTTTTCTTATGATCTATCTCTTGAGAACAAAGATAGAATATGGAACAAAGAAGGTGCATGTAGTGATAGAAGAAGGAAGGAAGAAAAGAGAAACCAGGAGAAAATGTACTTGCAGAATATATACTCAAAGAATATGTCTCCATCACAGTGGAGGTGGGGGGGTATGCACAGAAGTCCCAAGCTTGCTATTCCCACCTTTATTTTGATCTTGTATACTCAAGAGGAAAAGTAAAACATCGTTAAATGGGAGAATGTATGATACCAGAAGAGAGAATCAAGACTTAATTTTGCCAAGACCAACCCTAACGTAATTCCATTTTTCAGATGCAGTGGGGGCTTAAAGGCATTCTCTGGGACTTTTAATTGCTATTGAGTTCTTGAGACTAGTGCTTAAGAAGGCCACGAAAATCACTATCATAGTCAGGTACTGCCTTGTTTATATGATGCCATGTTGAAGGACTGGAGTGATAAGCTGGTCATAGAAAAGGGGTGAGTCTTCTGCCAGTGTGAATGTCTTTAGTAATATCTAGTAAGAAGTCTGTGTACTTTAGAATGCTCATCTAGCTGAGGGCTTGCTGTTCATAAAATGTTCCAGTTAACTAAGCCCTCCACACATGGACTGACAGTTTTTGAAGCATGATACTACAGTTAAATTTAATTCAATTTTTATTTGATGAAAACTCTTGAGGGTCATGAAATTAATGCTTGGTTTCATCTCTGTTACTATGAATTCTCATTGTACTAGCAAATTGGGGGAGCAATGGCTCATGGAGAGCTCATAGTGACAGAATGCCAATGAGCCACTATTTACTCACTGAGGAGAACTTGCCCATTGTGGGAATACTGCATGTGGCCCAAGATGAGAATGTGCTAGAAGGCATTAGTCTGAGATGTAAAGTCTTGTTTAATATGCATTATTCCTGAAATGCATTATCAGGTGAAATGCCACCTGAGCTAGTATGTAAATGGATGAACTGCAGCACACATGATCCTGCCTATTGTGGGTTATAAAGAAGATCCACTGTCACTATGCTCCCTTTTTAAATGAATTAAAGCATAATTACATCATTTCTCCCCTTCCCTTCCCTCCCTCCCAGTCCCTTGTATGTCACCTTCTTCAGTCCCTCCAGTATCCTCCTACTCATCCCCTCTCAAATGAATGGTTTCTTTTTCTTTGATTTCACACACACACACACACACACACACACACACACACACACACACACACTACAGCCTGCTAAGTCCCTTTAGTGTTGCTATGTGACTTCAGGCCTTATCACATGGTAATAGATAACCAATTAGGGAGCCATCCCTGGGGAAGATTAGTTTGCTGTCTCAGCAGTCTCTAGTTCTTTGTCTAGTGGTAGGGCCCTGGGAGGTTTCTCTCTTCTATGTTAGCCTGTCTATTGGTATTGTCTTTGATTGGATCTTGTTTAGGCAATCATATTGTTGAAATATCTTGGATGTTGCTTCTCTGTCACTTCTAGGAGACACCATCTCATAGATGTCTTGGCTCTCTGGCTCTTAAAATTCTTCGGTCCCCTCTTCTGTAATGCTCCCTGAGCCTTAGATGTAGGAGTTGTATTGGGACTGGACACACCATTGCCATTGCTGGTTGATCTTTTTATCTTGAGTAGTTATGGTTTCATGTAATAGTTTTTGATTTCTACAAAGAGGGGCTTCCATGATGAGGGGGTGAGAACTACACTTATCTATGGTATACTGTTTGCTAGTGCGGTGAACTACAATTCAAAGGTACAGATGCTTTAAGTTTTGTGTAATTAATCTGAGTAATTGTGGCAGGTGAGTCAGGAAAGGGACAAAGTCTACTACAAAGTATTTTGATGTTAGTATGTCCCTCTCTGGACAGTGTATAAGGGTCAGATTTCATTGGAAATCTCTGAGATTCTCTGAGGTACACGTTTGTGGACTATTCTGAGCATTCCAACTACTGTCAGCTGAGGATTGGTCCTTGCTTTGGGTGTCTACTCCAAAGTATCTCCTAGTATTCTAAACTAAGAAGGCTCTAGGTTCTTGGGTAAGCCTGAGGTTTCTTTATTTTAGCATTTATATGTTGTAAATGTAGTAGGTTTGGAAAATAGAGAACAATCCAAATCCCACATTTTAAAGATAACCATTTCTGTCGTTCTGGTCTATTTCTTATTAAAATTGGTCACATGTTGTGTGGATATTTGTGTTCCATGCATGTGTAGTGGTAGGGTACCATTGGTTAGACTCTGTTCCATGCATGTTTACAGGTAGGTATCATTGGTTAGACTCTGTGTTCCATGCACGTGTAGTGGTAGGTATCAATGGTTAGAGCTAAACTTTTACTTTGACTTTTGTTTCTCTTCTATTCAAAGCTCAGTCTTTAGTATCTATGTGTCTCCCGGAATTTAAAGAAGTGAAAGTAGACTATACATGAGATCAGAACATTTTCTGTATTTTTGTAAGACCAAGAAGGTTGCAACAGCTGTTCTGGAAAGGAGAAATCAAGAATCTATTGATAAGTTCAAGAGAGAAGAAAGTGACTTAACCTAAGATGAGGTAGTTATTTGAAAAGACCCCTGTGTATGAAGGATCCTCCCAGTCCAGGGCTGTATCCTGAGGGAGGTGACCAGAGGTTGAAATGACAACTTCTTAAGGACAGAAAGTCTTAGGAGCTATCAGCCTTCTCAGTCCTTCCATGAGAATCCACACGTGACACAGGAGAAGCAGATTTGTTTTTCCACATATTTCAAGCTTATACAGCAGTGGCATCTGCTGAATAGGGGTGATGAAACAACACATACTAGCAATGATGATGGATTACATAGAGCAGTGAGCCTGGGACAGAGTTCAACAAAATGACCTTTTCTGAGCTGTGAAACTTGTACAAATAACAAACGTGACCACCCCATGCTCCTATGGACATGGTCCCATAGTTACTTTCTATTTAAGAGCTAAAAGAAGCAATGTGGCAGTACAAATTATAGATTTATCTCATTTCCTGCAAGTTTATTATCTATTATGGTTTCTGGCTCTTTTGTCTAACTAGCTGCCTCTGGCATGGGGTATATCAGTCCCGATATGCAAACCTCTCTGGTTTTCTTTTCCTTTTTTGAAATTTTTATTTAAAATCCTTCTGCATACAATGCTTTAATCATATTCTTTCCTCTCACCCAACTCCTCTCAGATTGTATCCACGCCAATAACCACCCAAATGATGTTCCCTTTATTGTTCTTTCATTTCGCTCTTGACACTGCCTCAGGAAAGATAACAAAAAAATCTCCCAAACAAAACATCTAAAATCAAACAGAAAAAAAGAAAAAAGACAATTATTCTGTCAATAAGACAAAAATACCAAAACAAAAGCTTTTTTTTTTACGTACATGCACGTGCACACGCACACGCATAAAGACACAGACAAAACAAGAACTTTGGTTCATTTTGGCCAATTACTCTTGGGCATGGGGTGTGGCTGATACTACTCAACTGGAGAACACTAAATTTTTTTCTCATTAGGTCATTGCAAATAGCTTTTTGTTTAGGGATGGGAATTTGTGTTCACTTTCTATTTCCAATTCTGGAATTTTTGTCTGGATTGAACATGTACAGGTCTTATGCATGGTGTCATTGTCTCTGTGAGTTTATATGGATGTCAGTCCTGTTGGGTCTGGAAGAGATTATTTCTTTGGAGTCATCCTTTACTCCCTTTCTTCTCTTCCACATAGATCCATGAGCCTTGAGAGGAGGAGTCTGATGAAGGTATCCAAGTTGGGACTGAAAGGTCTAGTCCCTTACCCTCTGCACATTGCCCAGTTGTTGTTCTATGTGTTAATCTCATCAACTGCAAAAGTTTCTCTAATGTGAACTGAGCAAGGCACTGATCTATGCACATAGAAATCTATCATCAGAAGGCATTTTATTGCTATGTTCCTTTAGCAGAATAATAATATGATATTTCTCCCCATGTCCTTGGTCATCATAGCAGTGGATTCCATCCTATAGAGTAGGTCTTAAATTCAATTTTTAGAGTTGGTTACTCCTATAACATTTGTACCGCTATTGCACCAGTATGTCTTGCAAGTGGGTTGCTGTTGTAGACTGCAGAGTTGGGTGATGTTAATAATTACCTTTCTCCTCTAGTCAGGAGCAGAATACCTTCCAGAGCCATGAACATAGTCAGTAGGGATGAACTTTTAGTTAGGCACTAGCTTGACTTCTCTGTGCTCAATACCCTAAGTAAATGCTATTTTCAGAAATAGGGCTTTCCTATCAGGTTGTGGAGAACAATTAATACCCTCTCTAGTTTTCTTAAAGACATAATTCTTGTTATAGACTACATACTTACTAAACATAGCATGTTGAATAAAATTCTATATGATTCATAAAACAGTCTCTAAAATATTGAAGTCAAATATTAATAATCATGATAGTTAGTCTTCATGGAACCGAGAACCTCCTAGAAGCTTAGGAAAGTGCTTTTCTGGTTCTGCCTGTAAGGATGATTACAAATATAATTAGACAGTGAAGGTTTTTCCCCAGTTAGTGATTGACTCTACTGATGGCTTTAAAAAGTTGAAAAGGAGCTGGCACTGTGGAGGGTAAGATCTAGTTGGAGGAGGTGAGGTCACAGGCGGCACGGTCTTTGGAATGCATCTTGACTTTGTCTCTTTCTGCCCTGTTCCATTCTGCTTTCTGTTTTCCATGAAATGAGCTGTGCCACACCTTATCTGTGTAAGCCAGAAAAAATACTTTTTCTCTGATATCATTTCTGTCAGGGACTTGGTTCCAGTGATGATAAAGATGATAAACACAATTGTACTGTGGCAGTGTTCTTCCTACAACCCATTTCCTTTCTCCCTTCTTGGGCATTCAGAAGGCAGCATGCTCTTGCTTTTCTGCCACTTAGCTTGTGGCTGTGACTGTGTGATTACTCTAATCAAGGAGTTATAAGCAGAAATGAACTGAATCACTTCCAGAATGCAGTATTTAAAGGCTGTGTGCAGTTCTCCAGCTCCTTTCCTGCACCTGGAAACTGACAAAGTGACATGTTGGGGTAGTCATGTTGCCAAATGGAAATGAACAGACCAGTTTTCCTGGAGAGTCGGACTTGTGGTTCAACTGAGAAAGAAATCACTGTCGTTTTAAGTCACTAAGACTTGGGATTATAGGTACTACTCAGGCATGTAGATTCCAAGTTGATGTCTAAGCTTTAATCTGTTTAACAGAACCAACTCCGAAATTACACTTCTTAGGTTTCGTTACATTGCCCATCTCTTTATAGTTTTTTTACCTTAAATATGTTGATCTGTTTTAGTTTCTTTATCTTTGTCTTGGGCTTTACTCATAGAATGGTAATCAGCTAATATTAAGGGATTAAAATACCATCTGTCCTAACAAGAAGTATTCAAAAAGCTTAGTTTTTGTATGACTATTGTGATGATTAAACCCTGAAAGCTGTTAGCATAAACTCCCAATTAGTACTCAAGCAATTCCAATGTCTACACTTTGTTGTTTATTATTCGTTGAGGACATGCATATTTGCTTTGGATATAATCAAAGCTATGTGTGTTGTTCACATTTGTTCCAATAGAATTTCTTAAAAAATTATTTTGTAAATATTTCAGTTTTTTATAACTATTATTCAGGTGACTTATTTCTGTTTCTTCTGCTTCTCTTAGTTTGACTTGATTTTAACTAGTTTCTGTTTATAAATAGGTGATTGCCTCATATCTTTTTGAGCATATAACAAGATCTCTTCTTTTGTCTACCTTCTTTTTTATACTATTGTTAGCTGACAGGGATACTGTTATGCAAGGATAGATGTTCCCATAGCTTATTGTTTGGGTGGCTGGAATTTAGGTAGTAATGTCACAAGAATGGTGACAGGCTATTTTTGTGCTGAGGCTGAATGTGTGGCCTCTGATGAGTGGGTGTTAGCACAAAGCTCAAAGTAGTTTTTGTCACACAAGTTTGTGATGCTGGCAGAGAATATGAAGGGAATACTTCCTGTGACTTCTTAAATATGGTTTTTAGATTTAGGGAGTTAAATTTTCCATTTCTGGAGATTATTCACTTTAAAGATGTATGTCTTTATTGATTTACATGCATGTGGGTATATTCTTATGTGTGACATGTGCATGTGTGTCTGGGTGTGTGTGTGTCCACATACATAAGCATGCAGGTGATGTCAGAAGCTAGAAAAGGGTGTTTAATCCCGTGGAGCTGGAGTTATAGACGACTGTGAGCTGTTCCATGTGGGTCCTAAAACCAAACTCTCGAGTCCTCTTAAAGAGCAACAAGCCCCCCTAACCACTGAGCAATCTCTCCAGCCTCAGATGACTTACTTTAAAAGAGATGTTAAAAACAAAAAGCCTGAAGTCGAACAGTTCTCCAACTTAAAGTGTGGAGGAAGGAACAGGAGGGTAGGAAGAAACTCACAGGGAGAAGGCCAAACATGCGCTGTACATCGACCAGGGGAAAACTCCGTGGAAAGTCTGCCAGGGGCCGACCCTACATGGTTATTAAGGGAGTGGAAGTGAGGGATCCAACATGCTAAGGACACAGTTTCTGTGGGAGCAAGCAGCAGAATCAGATCACCGGGCTTCCAGATTTATTTGTTGTATTTATTTGTTGACTTTACTTCTTGTTTTGTTTGGTGTTTTATTTTTCTGCAACCTAATTATAATTTGGTATGCCTTGCTCCTTTCATTCACTTTAAAATAAATTAAACCGTACATTAGAGGATTTTAAAGCATTTTTAAATAAGTAGAATTATTAAGATGAGAGAAAACATTTACAATTCTTATTTTTCCACACTTTCTCCAAGGCTCTGTGTAATGCATTGTCATAAAGAACATATCCCAAGTGCAATTTGAGAGAAGACTTCATATTAAAAAATAAGGGTTTTTTCCTTCACAAAATGCTAATTTCTATTCTAAGGAGAATAATACGATTATATGAGTTCTCATTTTATGTCACATTAAGAAAAGTGTGGAGCTGGGGAGGTAGTTCATTTGGGAGATACCTCATTGAGAGAGATAGCTCATTCATAAGCGTGAGGATCTGAGCTAGATGGTGATTTGCACTTTACAGAGAAAGAGGAATTCCTGGCCTCACTGGCCAGGTAGCATAGCCATTGACAGGCTCTGTGTCAAGAAACAAGAGTGACAGCTTCTTAAGATCAGTGTCGGAGGGGAGGTTTGCTTCTAGACTTTTTACTATTGTATGTACATACACATTTGACACACATAAACACACACACACGCACACACATATACACAAAGGATTATATGGATAACAATAGTGTGTGTGTGTGTGTGTGTGTGTGTGTGTGTGTGTTGGTTGGTTAGGTGGTTCAAAAGGAATGGTGGGTATGGACCATGAATTTTAAATCATTATAACTAAGCTCAAACACATCTTTATTAATAAAAATAAGAGCTATTAGAGTCAACTCATTCTTGTTAATGAGAAATATGTTTGTTTATTCCTGTACTGCAAAAGTCCACACTTGGGACTTAGTAAATGTCAAAAATATTTGGATTGGGAGGACTTTTCTGCATTCTGGTGATGTAGTAGCATCTTCCCTTCAGACAGGTGTGAGATGCTTGAGGAAGTGGATGTTGGTAGGTGCACAGTTGGGTGAATATTGGAGGATAAGGCAAAACTCCTTCGCCCAGTTTATTCAACTTTTGAAATGTTAATTGCAGAAATTTCTGTCAGATATTGTCGTGAAGAATAACTGAGCCTTTTCTAGCCCTGTGCCAGCTGCCAGCATGGCAGTGTTTGGTGCATGTCTGAAGTGCTGAGCACACTTTTCAGATGTAATGGTTTCTTCAGGATTCAAAAGCTGTAGTTGAAAAGATAACACAGCAGCCATCAACGAGTGACCATGGCATTTTCCATGTACACATAGTTTTGGACAGTGACTAGGGCATCCTCTCAGTCTGAAGGGTGAACCATCTGTTTTTAGTCATACAACATGGCCCAAGGGAGAAGCGTTCGTTATTGTCGACTAGAAGAAGAGAGGATAATGGCTCTGAATGCAGCTTTGTTTTTATTTTAATAGGGCTCACAAGGCAGCCATGTAGAGCAGTGCTTCTCAGCCTTCTTAACGCTGTGATCCTTTAATGCAGTTCCTCATGGTGTGATGACCCCAACCACAAAATCACTTTGTTGTGACTTCAGACCTGTAATTTCACTACTGTTATGAATCATAATTTAAATACTTTTGAGGATAAAAATGCATCAAAGGGGTTGTGATGCACAGGTTGAGAAACTGATTTAGAATTTGTTTTATTTGTTGTTGGTTTTTTTTGTTTTCTTGTTTGTTTTTTTGTTTTTGTTTTTGTTTTCATTATTCCATCCTGCTTCAAATGCCGAATAGCCGTAATAACTACTGACTGGTCCAGGTTGAATTCTTGTGGCAACTTCTCATGTAACTGCAAGATGAGCAACTTCAATGCTTGATTCCAACTGATCACTGTCAACTTCTAGCAGCAAGTTACACTCCTCATTTTCATGGCTTTTCGCTCTTTTGCAAAATTTCTAGAATTGCCCACTGCACTGTATATTGGTTAATGTTTTCTGGGACAAATGTGGTTTTGATGTAGAGAGTTGTCTTGGTTGCTTTTCAGCTCTGTTGAACTCCCATTTAAAAAATCATTCAAATTTGCTCTCTGTTTTATATCATTTTTGTAGTATAAAATATATATAAAACAAATAGCAAATGATACCATTAGTAAAAAAAATAGTAAACAAAAGTAATAAATGCATATTAAAGTAATACATAGCAAGTTTAAGAATTATCCAATACTCTCATTCCCTCACCCTTTCTCTCCCTTATCGCCTACTCTGGCCTGGAATAATGTCTGTGCCGCAACCTGAATCTACCCTGGTCGTGGTGGGGTGGTATACTGATATTATTGTTGTGAGTGGCCTGCAGTGTCATCTGATGCCATGGTGATGCCAGGATCCTGCTGCCACTGAGGGCCCCATCTGAGTCCGAGACTCCTACTGGGGTCTGTGTTAATGTGTGTTACCACAAAAAGCCAGGTGGAGGTCCGTTGTCTGTGCTGCTGCCCGAAGCCTTGTGGATGTCCATGGGCCAAGCTGCTGAGTGGCCTTCCCTGAGGACACATTAATGTCCCAGTAGCCTCTAAGGGGCTTGTCTGGGTTCAGGGTTATACTGCAGCAGGGGCCAGAAGCTGTGTGGAGGCCCATGATCTGTGCTCCTACTGATGGTAAAAAGCAAGGACGCTACTTTTGCTGTGATATCATAGCTGGCTGCAGGTGCACAGTTGGGGAGGGGGGGGGGGACACATGAACGGTTTCTCTGACAACTTCTACTCCCCCCTGCCCTGCTAAAATTAACGTCCTATACAGGAAGCCACTGAAAAGAACTTTTTATTTTTTTACATATACAATTGCTTTATGGGCATGAACACCTGAATACCAGGAAAGGGCATCAGATCATATGGTTGTGAGCTACCATGTGGGTACTGGGAATTGAACTGGAAGAACAGACAGTGCTGTTAACCTCTGAGCCATCTCTCCAGTCCTGAAGAGAACTCTTAAAAAGTATAGCAGAGATGCTGAAGAGTAGCTCTCCACAAGTGAAGCCTAAGTGTGGGGGTGTGGGAGGAAAAGGACTAACTTCTATTTAAGGGACAGGCCACAGAGAGTTTGATCACGCTCCAGCGAGAACACGAAGTAAACTTTGTTCTTATTTGTATTATTTTACTTCATTGTTGGGGGGCGGGGTGTCTCACAACAGGTATGGACTTAGAAGGAGTGGAAAGGGTACATGATGTGCAATTGCGAGAGAAGCAATCAAAATGTTATGTGTGGGAAAAAAGAATGCAGCCAACACCAAATAACAAATTTGAACAATGCAAAAACCAAAACTATTCTTGTACCAATCTAAAAAACATACATGTAGACATATGTACACAGTTATAAATATTCATACAAAGTGTTTCTGCAGGATCAAAGGCTTTTGTTGCTGCCAGAGTAAAAATCTTTCCTCAACTCTACTCCCTAGGCTGTCTTTCATGCCTTTCCTCCGAATTAAAACATAGAACCTTACCTTTACCTCAGCTGGTTGGCTTGGCCATTTCCATGCAGTGCTGCACACAGGTGAAGGTCCATCACAGGTAGCATCTGAAGGCTGCAGAATTTGCAGCTCCAACACTGGAGGTTGCCAGGTCCCCTGTGGCAAATGAGATAGGAGCACAGTGCCCTTTGAAGCCAAGGACCAGTATCTCTTCGTGAGACCTTTCTGTTCTTTTTGAAGTCAGACCCCAAGGCAGAGGAAATTGATAGAGAGCATACGGCTAAGACCCGAGGGGCTG
Source organism: Rhynchomys soricoides (assembly GCA_019843965.1). Taxonomy (NCBI): domain Eukaryota; kingdom Metazoa; phylum Chordata; class Mammalia; order Rodentia; family Muridae; genus Rhynchomys; species Rhynchomys soricoides. Next base: position 11,963,094 of record JADRCH010000014.1, on the reverse strand, counting down.
GGACTATGCGGGGAGAGGGTCGACTTGGTGATTCTGCCTCAGAAGTGTGCACTGCACCTCTACTCAAAGAACAGTTCTCCTAGCTTGGATGGCCTTATTTATTTTTCACGTAAGCAGCAGAAAGATGGCCTGGAGAGTTGAAAGTAGGCCAGGCCTTTTCCTGTGACAGCAGGCACAGCGCATCTCTGCTGTTTGCACAGTGCTGTCAACAGATATTGGCTTAAGTAATTGCTTGTTCCTTCACATATCAATCCCATGCTAATGCAAACATGGGTTCAGCAGGAGTAGGAGACAAAAGCAAAGGTATTTTATAAGACTACTAACATTTCACTTCCCTTCCAGTTGGAATGGGAGAGGGAAGAGCACGCAGGGAAAATACTCAGAGGGAAAGCTAGAGCTATTGCTGGTGTCGTGTATGTGGATGTCATACCTCGGGATCCTTAGGACTAGCTTGTTAGGATCTTCCTTGATTTAGATTTCATTAATTACAGACATTGCTCACCTCACTCTGATATAGCTCCCATCACATTTACCACAGAGTTTGAATATGCTCCTGTACTCTTCAATCTCAAATAGAAGCAAATATTGTGGATCTAGACAATGCAAGCTGTTGTTCCAAAGCTCTTTACTTATAGGACCTTGAATGTGGTAACTGAGCATCTCTGGCTGTGACATAACTTGTGTAATGATCTAGTTCGGGCAGTCATGCATATGCTTAGTGCCTGCCTTTGTGCTTGGGAATATCTGTTCAGCCTTCACACAGTACGTTTGGAGCTAATAAATCAATGCTTTCACCTGGTTGGGTGTGCTGATTCATTTTCCATCTTTGCTGCTAGTTCTAATAACCTAAGTGAAAGCTTCTAGTAGGGCACACCTGTAATCCCAGTGCTGGGTGAGTGAGGCAGGAGGACATCCATGTGCTTGCAACTGGCTTGGGTTACATAATCAAAGCCTGCTTCCAAAGATCCTGAATACACATGCACACACACATACACACAAACACACAAATACATACATACAAACATACAAATACACACACATGCACACATGCATACACACAGAGGAAAAAAGGAAGGAAAGAAGGAAGGAAGGAAGGAGGGAAGGAAGGGAGACCTATAACTGTCATATTTCATTGGCACACGACTTTCTTAAATTCATATAGAAAGAGTGCATCTGGGTGATTCAAGGGAATTGCTTTATCTGACTTCTCTCTAGAACCTCTGTTGGCTTACATCTTACCTGTCACTGTATTTTGTCAAGTTTTGGGATGAAATTAGAGTTTCCATAAGTAAAATCAGACTTACTTACTTATTATGGAGAAGGAAGAGAAGGATGACCTGTACTGATTAGAATAGGCTTTGATACTCCAAAGAATTCAGAGTTCGATATCAGCTCCTATAAGTTGTATTGTTCACGGTTCATTTTGGAGTTTTACACTTTGAATTTTAATTAGTTTTCAGCAATTCATTTTTATGAATTCTGATAATACAGAGTTAGTTATTTAGGATGCTACAGATAATTGCTGTTATACACAGAATGTCTTTTTGCATTTAGATGTAGTTTTGTTTTTGAATTTCACAGTCTGGTTCTCTGGGAACTTTGGGTATTTTCTCTCAAACAATGATGTCACTGATGCAGGGCAGTGCTAGGAAACATTTGGATCCTTTGTCTCCTCAATCTCTCTCTCTCTCTCTCTCTCTCTCTCTCTCTCTCTCTCTCTTTCTCTCATGTGTGGGGAATGGATTGTTTTCACAAAGATAGCAAGGACCAATCCAAGTTCCAGCTGACTGGTACTGATCTTCTTTCTGTTTCCATTCCAACTTAATTCTTTTACTGGAAGACAGAAGAATATTCCATGTTATTCCTTAAATATTTAAACTGTTAGGCTAAAAGTCATAGATTATGTAGCAGTCGGCTTTTTGATTTAAACAAACCATTCTCAGCAATGCATTTCCTTGCAAACAGGGTGTTGCAAGGGAGTCACTGAACTGGCAGATGAGTGAAGAAAAACCAAGGAGGCCCTGAAAGTGCAGGAGCCAAGATGCTGAGCCAGGAGCTGCTGTAAAATCCCTGGTTTAAGCACGCTGCTCCTCCATTATGTCTAATTTAACTTCTACCTACATTCTGCCTTTGCTGTAGTTGCTCAGGATTCCGTGTTTTGGAGCAAGCATCCAACCGTCTGACTAAGAGTCTGTGAGCTCCCACAGGAAAGAATTGGGAGGGGGTTATTAGAAACTGCTTTTCCCTAAACCCAGAGGTATTAACAACTACTCCAGAGGTATTAGCAACAGTAATAGACTGTTCTTTCTTTGAAACACTGTACAGAGCTGATTGGAAGAGATTCACGTGGGAGCTTAGGTAGCTGCAGCTAAGTTCATATCTGATAAAGAACTGCTGAGAATAACTATGGGGAATTATCCTCAAGAATCAAAGTCAAGCAAATAGCACTTAAGGGGGAATCTAAACTATATACGTAGTGTGTCGTACGTGTAACCCTAAGCCTAGCAAAGAGAATCCTTATCCAGGGAGTACACAAATACTAATCTGAGCCCAAGCTTCATTGAAGGAAAGAGGAGAGAGACCCTTCCAACATTCATCAGGGTCCCTGCTCATCTCACTGAACCACTGGCCATGATACTCATCGGATGAGGTGAAGAGGTAAATGATTCCTGGCTTCATTTCAAAGTTCTCAACAGCTCTGAAGCTTTCCTAGCTGAACTCTGAGACCTGACCTCCGCCATCCCTCATCTCGCTTCGTATTGCTGTTTATTTCAGCCATCCTCCGAAAGAGGATTCTCTCTAGATGTCTAATTCTCACAGGAATAGTTCAATGGGCATGTCAGAATTCTCAGAGATGCTGGGAATGGAGGAATATACTTTTGTGTGACTTCCTTGTAAGAAAGTTAAATTTGCCTGGTGTCAGCTAATACTCTAAAATAATACCTCCAGTGAAATTTAAATATGAATTAGCACACACCACACTTTCATCTCTAACCACTTCATCTTTGTACTTACACATTATTTCCATCGTTGAAGATCAGCCAGCTGGCACCTCACGTTTCAGTTGGCTAGAGATACTGAACAAGGATGGAGCTGTTCCATTTGCTGAAAACAAATGATTTATTATCTGAAATTCAAATACTTTAATATGCTCTCCAAGAAATTATCTGGTTTGGAAAAATTGTACAAGGAAGGTTAAAGGAGGAGGAAGAGAACCAGAGGAGGACAATTGACAAGTGGGAATCCTTCCTGACAGGAAAAGAAGGGGAATAAATGGCTCATCTTTAAATAATGAGTTTAAGGTTGAGTCAGGAAATGGGAGACAAGCATTTCAAGTCCAGACTATCTATCCTAGGCACTATAGATATTGTCCAACGTACAGCAATACTCTGAGGACTGGTGGTTTTGTTTATATTCATTTCTTTCAGAGGCTGGGGATTGAGTTCCAGATATGGAAGCCATGGTTGAAATCCTGACCCTACTGGGCACAGTGTATTATTATGTTCTCATTCAGAAGTGAGTAGAATGTAAGACCTACATCTTCTAAGCTCTGAAGGTCTCCTGTTAGTCTGGAGGAAATCCTCTTTCTTTGTGATTTGTTTTAAATACTCTGTCTTTTAGTCTTCTAAATTATTCTGCAAAGCCTATATAAAATATTGAAGATCTTTAGAAAAAAGGTCCTAGGGGTTGTGTAGCTGTGACTGCTTTTAGCCCTTTCTCAAATACCTAACAAGACGGGAAGACCCGCATCTTCAGGGAGGGCTTCAGATAGTCTTTTGACTTCAGGAGGAAGAATAATAACCTTTTGGGATGCCCACCTCCTGATAGCTGAGGACTGTGACGTATTAGGTGGATACAGTGGGGTTGTCACTGTTTTCAGTCACTCAGAATGTGCTATGTGTTTTTGAAGCAATAATAACAATAATATACACTCAGAAGTTTGAGGCCATGTGAGAACAGAAACCTAAAAGGCAGATGGATAGAGATAGGAAAACATTGTTTGTGTTCCTTAAAGACTACTCAACACTTCATCCTTGAAGTAGAAAGTTTTAGGCACCCAGCCATTGCTAGAAGTCTATCAACTCAACCTCCGTGAGCAACCAACACAGACCTGTGTCTTCTTTAGAGAGGAGCTGCTGGGTTCATCCTGAGAGCAGGCAAAACCAAGCAGGAGGAATATGGAAGATACTAAGCCCTGTATCCACAGGTTTCTCTCCAGTTCACCAAAGAGACCCTTCACTGTTGCTGTCTTGGGAGAGGAAAACAGTGGAATTGAGAATGTGGCAAGCATTCTTTCATCCAGAACGCAGGTTTAAGGAAGCAGGGTCCTCTTCTAATACCTGTTGGTAGTCTTTGCTGCTGAGAAGGTGGAAACACAGAAAAAAATTACACCTCAAAATTCATTCATCTATATGTTTAATGCAAAGCCAGGCTTGCTGGCACACTCCTGTAATCCCAGCACTAGAGAAACTGAGGCAGGAGGATTGCAAACTCAAGAGTAGTCTGGGCAACCTAAGTTTCTGTTTAAAGAAACAGAGACAGACAAGAAGCTTTATGAGCTTAATTCAAGAAGTAATTTTATTGTAAATGGCAACTATAGATAATTTTTATTGACTAAATATCAATTATCCTTTGGTGTCTTTTGATAAATGTTGATCAAATTAATAAAGAAATGTGATTGTAATGCTAACAAATAACTGATATCCTCCATACTTCCTGTCTCAGCTTGGAGCAGTTATTATATATTTCCTCTTATATAATTTCTGGTAATGTCTCCCCTGATTTAACCCCTTTTGCTTCCATTCATTTGATATTCAAAATTCTTACTCAATGGATAGCACGCTCCACTGTGTTTTCTAGCTATTTTCTTAAAACTCCCCATTTATTTTTGGTTGTGGCATGCATCCAGATCACTCCCGAAGAACCTTTCTTTTCTGTTACACCTTAATACTTGTATTAGGCTCCAAGATTGTGTGGAATAGTCTTTATTTCCTAAGACTTCCAGATCACTATTCTGCACCCAGCTTCTCTATACTGGGGTGAATACCTTCCAGAAATAGCTTACAGGAAACAGGAAACAGGAAATAAGGCTTATCTTAGATCACGGTTTCAGAGGAATTTTAATATTTCATGGCAGGCAGTGGGACAGGCTCAACCCATGATGGTTGGATCCAGATGCAGTAAATCCTCACAGCATGCACAGTATGAAATGAAACTACAGGCTAGAGCCAGAAGCAGGGTATACTTCCCCCAGACAGTTCCCCACGTAAAGTCACCTCAGTCTTTAGAAGAGCATCATAAGATGGGACCTAGCATTCAGAGCATGAGTCTTCAGGGGGTATTTCTGATTCAAACCATGGCAGGATTCAAGAGCCTTGCTTCTGTTCCTCTCTAACCTCTGTTTGCAGTTACCTACTGACCACACAGTCATTCCACATTTGGTCTTCAATCCTGACTCCATGTATGTCTGCTTGCAAAGACCAGTCATCATCCTGAGAGCCTTTCATTGTCCCCAGACCATGCACCACACTTGGGCTCCATGTTTGGACTCCATTTCTTTCTTGGCAGAGTCCATTCCTGACAGTTAGTTTCAGCCATGAATAGTCATAGTCAGCAGTCAAACACTGTTCTGAAATCCTAACTCAGACTCACAGCTCTGAGCTTCTGGCTCATTTATCCTCAGGAATCATTGGATTCTATCACATGAGGATTCTTCATTCCCTGATTCCACTACTTCTTACTATCTGTCATTCTTAGCAAGCGTATATGCAATATTCTATCACTGAAACTGTTCCTTCTAACATACCAACCTCATGTTCCTAAGTTCATTTCACAAACCCAGGAACCTGTAAGCCCTGTATCAACACAGCTGACATTCTCGTGCTCTTGTATCTGATCTACTGTTCTCAACAAAAAGCAGCTTGTTTTTGCATACGGGCACAACTCTGAGAGTGTACACACCATCCGTATCCGAGGGTACAGTATTACCCAGATGTCTTCCACCAAATCATTCATCTATTTCAAGCTGTTGCAATGTCCTCAAGCTTCTAAAAGTTGTGGACCTCAATGTTCGGTGAAGCTGATGATCCAACTCCTCTTTAATAGGGACTATAAAAACCACCAGACAGGAACCTCCTCAACTTCTGCTTCAAATCTCATAGTTCTCCTACATATTAATATACTTTCCTCCTCTGACCTACGACAAGTGCAATTCTTGCACCTTACTCATTTCCCAGAGCTCATCTTGTTGATAAATCCCTCCTAATTCCAGAGGCTGCGATTTCTCCACATATACAGTCAAATTCTTCTTCTTCAAAAATAACAACAAAGAAAGCAACCAGATGGAATGGGAGTGAGGGAGGCAAGCCAGTAAAACATACTAAATTACTGGGGTAGCATAACTTAAAAGTCGGCTAGGGCTCACCTCTCTCCAAGGTTGTGTCAAACCACAATTTTTCCCACCTGGACCAAATTAATTCTTGGTGGTCCTGATTTTCCATTCATCTTCCACCCTAGCTATTTCGTTCTCACTAAGTCTTATTTCTGAGCCTCCTCTTCCTCCACCCACCATAATGCGGCTCTCCATCCATCACTGTGTTGTAGCTGCCTTCATCAAGGCTGCCAATGACCTTCACTCAAGAGCCTGTGGTTCCCAGCCATCACCTCCCCTGACCTTATGGAATTGGCCATTGTTGACTACACTTCTTTTCTTAAGTCTTTCCTCTTTCCAGCCTCTCTCACTATGGCTTTCAGTTTCTTTGAGCAGCTTTAAGTAGCAAGCAACTCTTTGAGTCATTCAAGTAGCTGTAGCATTTCTAGTTCCTTGAGGATCTTTTTTTATTTTTATTTTCTATATTGCTTCTGGTCAAAACTCATCTAATTTCATAGTTTCACCGACTGAGGGAAACTATATCTGGCCCTGGCCAAGGTACAGCCATTTGTAATCAACTTTTTTGTTTCCTTTGTCCACTTCAGTGTTTGGACTGACCTTGGGCATTTTTGGAAGCAAGAGTGACCCTGCTGACATCCGTCACACATCTATTTATCTCTCATGTTTCTTTAAAAATGCAGATCCATAAATAATGCAGATTCACAACAGACTTGATGTTCATTTCCTTCCTTCTTGCCTGTACCTCCTGCACCACTGTCTTATGCAGGGTCACTTAAAAACCGGACTGTCTACTCTATCCCTTATGGCTAGCATCCTAGTTGATACATATTTACTTCTTATTTAGACTATTATTTATTTTGACTTTCTTATAATTTATTTTTTTTAATGCTACATTCTTAGTAACTAGAAAAGAGTTGATGATGTTCATTGATATAGATGTAATCTTAGCTTAGAGTACAAGAATATTGGCATCAAAAGATATATACATATGTATATATGCACATGTATACATTATACTTTGTATGAATGCCTTACTATCTTTCTTTCTTTTCATTTTTTTTTTTTTGAGACAGGGTTTCTCTGTGTAGCCATAGCTGTCCTGGAACTCACTCTGTAGACCAGGCTGGCCTCGAACTCAGAAATCCGCCTGCGTGCGCCACCACTGCCCAACCTTACTATCTTTCTTAAATCTATTCTCTGGTATACAACAAAAATACTCTATGGAAACTGCATATCCAAACAATCTGCAGTTTCTGTTATTGGTTGTTGTTATAGCTGAAATGCCATTGATGGATATACTTGCTTCAAAAGTAAGTCTAAACCTCATTAAGCAATCATTGGCTTCTGTCATACTGTGTCCTCATAGGCCTGCAGCTACCCCACATAGGGAAGCTTCTTGCTCCTGCCCCAGGCTATGAAGTATTTCTGCCTTTAGCAGTCTTCAGTGTTCTCCCACTCAGGAGGTGTCTGTCTCCTCATTTCTTCATCCCAGTTGTTTTCCCTTCAGACAGGCACACTTTGACCCCCAAATGACTTTCCAGTTGTATTTTCTGCTTCACAGCACATTTCGTGCATTTAAAATGTCTGCAGTGCCTCTCAGATACATCACCATTAAAATGTTCATCTGTTTTCCCAGTAGACATAATAGAAAGCCCTGGGTAAGCAAATGAAGCAATCAAGTGGTCACTAAAGCTAATCATCCGTCTCCTCCTACCCCATCCGTTCTTTTGCTTTCCCTCTTTACTCTTTCCAGCTTTTGGAATTTCATCCCCCCTCCCCTCCCATTGTCTGAAATAAGAGACAAACAGGAATGGACAAGAGTTAAAAATGTGCCAGCTTTTCCTGTGAAGTTCATTTAGATCCCATCTGAGTCCGCTGGCTATTCCTTCCGCCTTGGACATAGTAAAATCTGAATCACTCTGGCGTCTTTCTAGTGATATTTAGTATAAATCACTTTCTAGTCCTCTTGAAACGAAGGGGTTAATTTTTTAAAGTACACTTGATAAGCAAAACACATTTGAATGTGCCTTAGATTAGATGATTTCATGATGGTTACATTTTTTTCCAGCTTTTTAGAGACTTTAAAACATTTCATAAACGATTCTTTGAGTCAATTTTAAGATATCAATTGAGAAAATCCAGGTAATAAACTAATTCCCAAATGTACTTTCCCAGAGGAAAACTAATGTCAAAATACTTATATAACTGAATTACAAAAGATAAAAACAATTTATATAAAACAAGAAATTGGAGAAAAGAACAATAATAAAGTTTATGATGCTGTTTTTAAAATTCTTAAATTTGTAAATGAGCCAATTAAAAAATGCTATTTGATATACAAAAAGTGTTTTGCCTGTGTTGGACCCCTGAAGGTTGCAACTACCAGTAGTTCCCCTTGCAAAGACAAGGAGATCGAGAATGATGCAATCAGCAAGAGGTCTATTATTTCCAATGCATTGGGGTCGTCCTGCACGTGAGGCAGAGGCGACCCCATGGAGCCTCTTCAGGGACCTTATATAGGATTTTAGAGCAGCCGCCATTAGGTACAATGTGATTGGCAGAACAGTGTGACTTTTAAACTGATTGGTCTTTAGGGAATGAGGTAGCAAGGGCTTAATCAGCCCCTCCCTCCCAGCCTATGTGCTTTCTAACCTGTTTCTTCCGTGTGGGAAGGGGAAGAATGCCCATCCTACAGGGAATATCTGCTAGTTAGGTGGCCTTATCTCCAGAGAGAGGAGGAGGAGAGGAAAAGCATTTCTTTCACCTACAAGTGAAAGAAATATAACCTTATGCCTGGTGCCCATGGAGACCTGAAAAGGACACTGGATCCCTTGGATCTGGAGTTACAGGTGGGTATGAGCTGCTATGTAGGTGTTGGATTCAAACCTGGCTCCTCTGAAAGAGCAGCCAGGCTCTTAGCACTGAGTCATCTCTCTCACTCCCTAACACTGTTTTTCATTCAGGTAACAGTGGTTGAAGAGAATGAGTTCTCCAGGCAGGTCTGGACTATGGATGTCTATCCTGGGTTGAAGAGTACATATGTGCCAAGCTCTCTGTCACTCACTGGCACATGCCAGACAGTTAGAAAGATGTCAGAGTGTGATCTCTTCAGTGAGCACCTCTTCTTCTTCCCTACAAGTGCACTGGCATCATCTATTTCTCTGAGCCCTTGGCCTTCTATACAACCCATGTTAGCAGTCAGCACTGAGGCTTTCCGTGGACAGGCCATGGGAGATAGATATGTGTGTATGGGTGGGCACACATGTGGAACATGAGAATGTGGATTGTGTGTTGTATGTGGGGATTGGCAGAAGGCATTGCTGAAAGACAAGAAGAAAAACAAGAAAATAAAAAGAAAGAAAAAGATGTCTATACCATGTGAGTGGCTGGTGCCTGTGGAAGACAGAGGGTACATCGGATCCCCTGGAACTCAAGTTTCAGACAATTTTGTTTGTCTGTTTGTTTTTTAAATTGTGCATAAAATTTTATCTAGTAAACTTATTTCTAGGAATTTATGTTGACAAAAATATGTATGCATTATGGTATCTATCATAGTATTATATACAATGGTGAATTATAAGAAACATGTTAAAATTTAATACAGAATTAGTAAGTTATGAAGTTACTTGTAGACATTTCTATAATAATTAAAATGCTATTTTTTGGCTAAAACTTTAGAAACCAGTATTATCATCATCTTATACTTTCAAATTATAAATATGATTAAAATAAATTAAATCACTTTGTAAAAACATTATGCAATTGGAAATTATTTCTTACCAATCAACTCTTACTGTTTTATAGGCCATTCATTTTTTCTCCTTTGAAATGACAAAGGAAAGTTGACTTTAGTCAAAATAGCACACAACCTAATCTCATAAATCACATGTTTAATGTTACTCGTTTTCAGTAGGATTTGAAAACCTTACTATTGTCACACTCAACTAGAAATAAGTTGACAACTCCTGACTGAATTCAGAGAAAATAAATACTAGTCTTCTAAAATATGCAGGACTCACCTCCCTAATGTGTACATAAAATTCAAATACCTCCAATGTTCTCCCTTGAAGATATGTTAGCTTCACTCTGAGCAAAGAACAACATTCCTTTGTGTTTCCCAAGGCCATTACACTGAGATTCATCAGATACCTATAACACTTGCTGAAGTTACCCCTTAAATATTTCTACTTGACCATTATGAAGTGTCCTTCTTCATCTTTTTTGGTAACTTTTGGTTGAAACTTGATTTTATTTGATATTAGAATGGCTACTCCAGCTTGTTTCTTGGAACCATTTGCTTGGAAAATTGTTTTCCAACTTTTTACTCTGAGGTAGTGTCCGTCTTTGTAACTGAGGTGTGTTTCCTGTAAGCAGCAAAATGCTGGGTCCTGTTAATGTAACCAGTCTGGTAGTCTATGGCTTTTTATTGGGGAATTGAGTTCATTGGTGTTAAGAGATATTAAGGAAAAGTGATTGTTACTTCCTGTTATTTTTGTTGTTAGAGGTGGAATTATGTTTGCGTGGCTATCATTTTTGGGGTTTGTTGAAAGATTACTTTCTTGCTTTTACTACTAGGGTGTAGTTTCCCTCCTTGTATTGGTGTTTTCCATTTATTATCCTTTGTAGGGCTGGATTTGTGGAAAGATATTGTGTAAATTTGGTTTTGTCATGGAACATCTTGTTTTCTCCATCTATGGTAATTGAGAGTTTTGCTAGGTATAGTAGCCTAGGCTAGCATTTGTGCTCTCTTAGGGTCTGTATGAGATCTGTCCAGGTTCTTCTAGATTTCATAGTCTCTGGTGAGAGGTTTGGTATAATTCTGGTAGGTCTGCCTTTATATGTTACTTTCCCTTTTTCCCCTTACTGCTTTTAATATTCTTTCTTTGTTTAGTGCATTCGGTGTTTTGATTATTATGTGATGGAAGAAATTTCTTTTCTGGTCTAGTCTAATAGGAGTTCTGTAGGCTTCTTGTATATTCATGGGCATATCTTTTTTTTTTTTTTTTTTTTTTTTTTGGTTAGAGAAGTCTTATTCTATAATTTTGTTGAAGATATTTACTGGCCCTTTAAGTTAGGAATCTTCCCTCTCTTCTATACCAATTATCCTTAGGTTTGGTCTTCTCAGTGTGTCCTGGATTTCCTGGATGTTTTGTTAGGAGCTTTTTGCATTTTTCATTTTCTTTGACTGTTGTGTCAATGTTTTCTATGGTATCTTCTGCACCCGAGATTCTCTCTTCTATCTCTTGTATTCTGTTGGTGATGCTTGCATCTATGACTCCTGATTTCTTTCCTAGGTTTTCTATCTCCAGAGTTATCTCCCTTTGTGATTTCCTTACTGTTTCTCTTTCCATTTTTAGATCCTGCATGGTTTTGTTCAATTTCTTCACCTGTTTGGTTGTGTTTTCCTGTAATTCTTAGGGATTTTTGTGTTTCCTCTTTAAGGGCTTCTAGCTGTTTACCTGTGTTCCCCTGTATTTCTTTAAGGGAGTTATTTATGTCCTTTTTAAAGTCCTCTATCATCATTATGAGAAGTTATTTTAGATCTGAATCTTGCTTTTTTATTGTGATGGTGTATCCAGGACTTGCTATGGTGGGAGAATTGGGTTCTGATGATGCCAGGTAACCTTGGTTTCTGCTGCTTATTTTCTTGCACTTGCCTCCTGCCATCTGGTTATCTCTAGTGCTACCTGCCCTCCCTTTATCTGACTGGAGCATGTCTTTCTTGTGATCCTGGTTTTGTCAGAACTCCTCAGAGACCAGCTGTCTCTGGGATCCTGTGATTCTGGGATTCTGTGATCCTGAGGTCCTGGGTGTGACAGAGCTCCTGGGAGTTTATCTGATTCTGTGACCCTGAGATCCTGGTGTGACCAAGCTTCTTGGTTCCTGGGATCCTGGGCTTGTTAGAGCACCTGGGATTTGAGCTTCCTCTGGGTGTTGTGGGATTGGCTGAGGAGTTCTCACCCAAGGTCTGCTCAGGGCAACAGCAACACAGAAGGAACTATTGACACTGGTCTGGTGGGGTTCCTGGGTCCCTGGATCCTGCTGGTCCCAGTTACTCTGGTGGTTGGGCTAGACGTTGACTCCTCCTCACCTCTGATCCTATGATTCTGGCTGTGGCAGAGTGCCAGGGAGTGGAGCTTCTTCTGGGTGTTGTAGAGGGTTTCATTTTTACTGCTGGTTTCATTAGAAGTTGGCAAATTTGTCATTATGTCAACGTATGTTAAAGCAGTTTTAAAGGAATTGACACCAAAGACCATGATGTGCGTATGTGTGTGTGTGTGTGTGTGTGTGTGTGTGTGTGTATGTTTTCCTTCAATGTTCTTTTTGAAGCACTTTAAAAATTTGGAATTATCATATATTGTTTTTCCTTTTGGCCATTTGTAAAGGTGGAGGGAGAGAAGAAGGGCATGGGGAGGGGAGTTAAGGGGGTAGTAGAGGCAGAGAAAGGGAGAGAGAGAGAGAGACAGAGAGAAGAATAGAGGCCGGCTATGAGCAAGTGGCAAATGGAGAGATAGGGGGAAAGGGAATGGGGGGCAAGAGGGAGCAAGAGATCAAGAGAGCAAGAGGCAAGAGTAAGAGAGAGAGGAGGGGCAAGCAGCCCCTTTTATAGTGGGTCAGGCCTACCTGACTGTTGCCAAGTAACTGTGGGGTGGAGTTTAGACAGAATGCTAATGGTTGTTACTATACATTTGTCACTGAATTAAGAGTTCACACATTGACTTATTTTGTCTCCAAATCATCACACACTCAGCATTAACAGTCTCTTCATTCTGTAAATGAGTCTAAATGAATAAAATAGAATCTAACTTTGGTACCAGGCTAGCCTCAAATCCTCTGTGTAGCTAAGGATGACCTTCGCCTTCTGATTTTCCTATCTCTACCTCTTGCGTGCCGAGATTGTATGTGTACACTGTCACGCACAGTTTATCTGGTCCTGGGGATAGAACCCAGCACTCCACCCATTCTAAGTATTCTGTCTCCCAACTGAGCTACTTCCTCAGCTTCACATTTTCATTTTAATAATAAATTATTGGAAGGACATTGGTGAGAGTCAACATTAGAGAAAGAGACAATTGATTCTCAATGACAAAATCGAGGGCAGATCTGGGAACTTACGTCTCCTGGCCTGTGTTTTATTGTTTGTTGATTTGGAGACAATGTTAATGCTGAGTCTATGGCATTGTTGTAAAGATAAAGCAAGCCAGTGCTAGCACTTTTTTCAGTGACTAGAGCATAGTAAGAACAGACTGCTTGTAATTAAAAAAACCAAACCAAACCAAAACCTCTTTGAATGTGAAAAGCTTATGAGGTCTGCCCCAGAGGACATCTTTTTTTTTTAAAAAAAATTCATGAGTGCATGGAATTGTCTTAGCTTAGAGGATTCCAAGTGTAAATACAGCTCACTAGTAGATTAAATATGACACACAAAGAAAAGAGAACATGTGTGGTTCCAAACCAAAGCAGATGGAAAGTTGGGATCCAGCCATCATCTTACAGAGACAAGGGGCAGATAGAGTTTGGCTCTGGACGGATTGTATTTACTTTCTAACCTCAATAAGGACATTAATGCTAAGTCTTTTATATCTCAACAACTGCTATAAAGTCACCTCTATAACATAGGAGTGTGTTATGCATGAGGGATGTCCAGGCTTGAGCAGTAAATGCAATATAATATGGTGGAAGCAAGAAAACCATATGAAGCCATTTTTAAAAGCGAATTTCAAGGGTACTGCTGATGTTAATACATTTTTCTGACGTTATTAATTATGTTGTCTTTGGCTCCAGCCAAAGTCTCAACTGACAGAATTACTTTTTCTAATAGAATAGTCAAAACTTCAAATCCAGAACTTTCTGTGCCATTTGTAGAACTGCTTGTAGTACATTGTTAACATCTTTTTCTGGACACAGGAGATCAAGATGGCACCTACAGGATCTGCCTGGATTGACAAGTCTTGGAGATTCGCCAATGGAGAAAGTGGCAAAATGAGACTCCAGGAAAGCTCTTTGAGGGAAGAGTTACTGGGGTGGGAAAAGCAAGGCAGGTGAGAGGGGATGTCCAGAGTTGTTTTGTCTGCTACACTAATCAATATTCAGAGCATTTCTCTAGGGAACAGAGACTGCCAGATACACAACATCTCTTCTCTGTCCAGCCTCTCACTCAGTAAGAGTCACAGCAGGAATGCCTGTCTTCACCCTCCACTTCAATATTCAAGGTAAAGGCAGGCTGTGCTTGGACTACTCTCTTATTAGTATTCATTATCCAAAGTGTCATTAAATGGATCTCAGTCCAGGTTTCTAGTCCTCTGCTCAGTGTGTATTAGCACCACCTGACTAATTATTACAAAGCAAGCAAGCATGAATTAGCTGCAGACAATACATGACAATTACACCAGAGAGAAACAAGAGGGTTGAACAGCTCATCCCCTCTGAGCACATATACTAGCCAGGCAGAAAACAGACTTCGGTGTTTTAGCCACACATGCATCTAATTGACTTCATAGGAAGTAAGATCCTCATGTCAAAACATCTGGGCACAATTTTCTGGGTGTTTAAACAGCCCTGGATCTGGAGAGTTGGCCTGGGGTGGTATTTTGACCAGATGTGATCACCCCACCCCTTTTTGCTTTGCTCTATCCTTAGACTTTTCTGCTTCTTGCAAAATGAAGTACTTACTTGCTCAAGCTCTTGGTCAGACCAATCTATTGGGGTTTGAATCAATGGCTTCCTCCCCCCACCTGCATATCTTATTCTCTAGTTTCTGCCATACTGAATTTCTGACCACTCTATTGACAAGACAGAAGGCTGGTTAGATGCTTCAGAAGTGCTCTTTGCTACCTGGTTTGGTGAGATCCATAAACTTAATAGCTGGCATAGTGTCTCTGACTTTCCCTGACTTCCCCAAGCAATTAGGCTCTCTATACTTTGTTTTCTGTTCCCTACCTGGAACAGCCCCTAGCAAGCTAAAGCTGTCATTTCACTGCCCTCACAGATCTCTTCTCAGCATTCCAGCTACAGGGGCTTAGGGAGTGGACTGTCCTGAACTTGACACCTAACCTCCCAGTCCATGAGCCATTCAGTAAATGTTTGGAACACTGCTGAACTGATTTTCTTGTGGGCAGAGAAAATAATTAGGTCAGAAGTTCTAACTGAAATACCTTTCTCATTCTATAGTCAGTACTACTTTCCAATTAAAAGGACATTTGGGGAAGATGTATATCCTCCATAGGTTTGAAGTGTTGTGGAAAGTATGTGTGACAGGGAAGTAGGGATTTTCTGTTTGGCCAGAGACTATTAGAATCAGGTGGAACCTATAGAATCATAATCTTTGAAAGTAGGGACTAAGACAGATAAAGTAGCTTTTATAATTCCCTATGAACCTATTCTTACCATCCTTACCTAGGATTATTGGTTATAAATTGATTATTAATCCAAAGATAAATAGGTGGCAAGACATAAAGGGCCATTACAAATGAGTGGCAATATCCTTGGTTTAAAAACACAAAGCCATGAAAAACAAGAAAGAAAGTGGGTATTTAGGATCAGTCCTGTGGAAAAAAAATTCACTTAGCTGGCATTTTTGTAATTGATGAGAGGTCAAACCAACCCAATGAAGTGTCTGGAGTTGCCATGTGGATCATAGGAATCGAACCTGGAACACCTGGAAGAACAACTAGTGCTCTTAATCATTGAGCTATCTCTATAGCCCCTACAGTTCTATTGCACACTGTTAAATACTATTTTTTAAAGCTAGCTACTATCCTCTTGTATATCTAATCAACATTTTAAGAGTTCACCCACTGGTTATTAACAAGTTTGTTTACATAGCTTAACTACAGTTTTGAAAAAACAAAACAAAACAATGGAATACTAACAGCTCTTTGGAAACGTGACCTCAATTTCTTTGTATATACCTAGAAACTATATTGCTATAACACCTGATAATTATATTTTAGTTGTTTAATGTATATCCATGCTGCTTTCCATAGTAGCCATGCCATTTTTGCATTTTCAAGAACGGTATGAAAAGTTCCAAATTCTCTACCTTCATGTTGAGGCAGGCATGTATAATGAATAACTTAGTAACCTGGAAGGTGACTTGGCTTGGGCTATGTACACACCCCCTCTCCTAACAATGCACTTGGCAAGTTGAGACTTCCACATGAATCCAGGTACATACACACACCACTTCAAACAATATAGTACATTTTTGCTCCCACTAACAACCACCAGAACTTCCCTGTCTTGAGCAGCATTCTATTCAAATGTATTCCACAAAATATTCAAGTAGATATAATAGGTGACCATTCTGGTCAAGGCTGATTTTGGTACATGTGCAAAATAGTAAAATGTGTCCTTTTATGGCAAAACTCCAATTACCATCTTACACATAAGCATGATTGGGCATACATGATTAAAATACTAGAGAAAAGATTATATAAATTAAATTTGCTCATCAAAATATAAAATCAGCTGGGTGTGGAACCTTACAACTTTAATCCCAGATCTGGGGAGGCAGATACAGAGGCAGAGGCAGACAGATCTCTGTAGTTCTAGGTCAATTTGGTCTATATACCCAACTCCAGGGCAGTTAAGGCTACATAGAGAGGCGCTGTCTCAAAAACAAACAAACAAACAAAAAACACCAAAAAAACAAAACAAACAAACAAACAAAAACCCCAGAACCAAGCTAATCCAAAACAAAAATATAAAATCACACAAATTACCAGACCTTTCGTCTCCTCTACTCCATAAAGAGAAGCCCCACACAGTACCAGGAGCCCTTGAGTGTGCCCTCTCTCTGGTGGCTACTACATATCTTGGCAGAATGTTCAGAGTTGTACTTTGGCCTTGCTCTTAATATAACTTCTTGGATATATTATCCAGCTCCTTGGATAAGCCCAAGAACCTGGAAACAATGGGTTCAGATACCAACCACTGGAAATGCTGCTGACATTCACCATGTCTCTTTATCCTAGACATCCTGATAAATTAGAGGCTATATATATCATGCAGATTTGATTTGTATTTTTCATGATTAGTAGCACTGATCATTTTTCATATATCTGTTGGCCCTCCATATACCTTCTTTCTAGAAATATCTGTTCAAGGTTTAAGATTCTTTTTTTTCTTCCTTCCTTCCTTCCTTCCTTCCTCCCTCCTCCTCCTCCTCTTCCTCCTCCTCCTCTTCCTCCTCCTCCTTCTTCTTCTTCTTCTTCCTCCTCCTCTTCCTCCTCCTCCTCCTGCTCCTACTCCTCCGTCTTCTTTTTTGAGACAGCATCTCATGTAGCTAAGACTGGCCTAAACCTGCTACATAGTTGGAGATGACAATGAGCTTCTGATCCTGCTATTTCTACTTCCTGCATGTTGTGATCACCACTTCCTTCAGGCTGGGGATCACCACTTCCTGCACACTGGGATCATAGGACATGCCACCACTCCTGGTTTTCTGTGGTGTGGAGGCAATTGACTTAGGACCTTCTCTATGCTATACAAATGACTCCACCAACTGAGACACATAGTCTCTCCATTCTAATACTTTATTTACAAAATGAAGAAGGCACAGCTGTTAGAAGACTCACTTCTGTAGTCACAAGTAACTCGACTGAGGTGCTAAGAGCAGATCAGGAAATCAGGTGTTGACATTTCAACTTCCCACGATTTGAAACTGTATTTGTTAAATTCCTATGAGCCTTTGTTTAGTCACAAATGTGGAGTGGTCATCGTAATCTTGTTATTCATGTGTTTTGTTTCCCTTGCTTTGAAAGCCATGCCTTTCATTTTGGTGTCTGCTATTGTCTGAGCTCGGGCACAGTGTTTGCGTTTTTTGTTTTGTTCATCCAGCACTGGCTGGGATGGCTTTGTGTGTATCTGCCAATTAAAGCATGAATACAGCAATTATGACTCTTAAAGCCAGATACTCATTAATCTTGACCTGTTGTCATTGTGCTGCTCAGAGGCAGAAAATATAACTGGGCTTAGAGACCAATTTCATAAGCAGAGGAGTTCTGGAGCAAAGCAGAATTTACTGTAGAAAATATTGTAGGGTAAGTGAAGTGTGTAGCCATGGTAAATACAAATCTTTTGTGTTTGTTACTACTATCTCTTAGTTATTTTTGTATTGCTGTTACAAAATACAATGGCCAAGGCAAGTAATGGAAGGAAGCATTTAATAGGGGCTTATGGTTTCAGGGAGTAAGCTCATGATGATCATGAAGGGAATCATGGCAGCAGGCAAGCAGGCATGGTCCTGGAACAGTATCTGAGAGCTTACAACTGATCCACAAGCATGGGGCAGAGACAGAGGGAGCTGACTGGAAATCATATGAGCTTGTGAAACCTTGAGGCCTACTCCAGGGTCACACATCCTCCAATAAGGCCACACCTTTCAATACTTCCCAATCAGTCCCAACAGCTGGGACCAAGCACTCAAATACATGAGCCTATGGGGTCTACTCTCCTCCAGGCCACTACCACTCTTGAGAAAGCAGAAAGAGTTGACTCTGGGAGACGAGCAGAAGAGGAAGAGGCCTTGAGGTTCTGAGTATTACGTCTGCTTTCTGAGTTCACTTTACCTTTCAAATATCATTTTAAGTGCTTGAAGTCCAGCTAATCCAGACAACAGTTTACTAATTGCCGTCCCCATTTGCCTCTTGACCCCTGTGTGTTTGAATGGCAATGTTAGCCATCTGTTTCATGTTCATTTCCACTTGCCTCTACTAAATGTTATTTGGAGGGAGCAAAGTCCAAGAACACTTTCTTTTAGATTCAGTTGACAAGGATGGATCTTCAGGTCCTCAAAGTAAAAACATGAGCATGTACGTACCAGAATCGTTTAATCTAATTCCTGTTGTGTGAGTGTATTTCACTCAAGTGGGTTCCCTTTCATAGACCCTTGTTTTTTGCTTTCTCATTTGTTTGCCTCCTTTGGGCTTCCTCTTTCTTTGAGGTCACCATACACCCTGCTGTCCTGAGGTGATGCTCCAAATCAGGATCCCAAACACAGTTCTCCAGATTCCAATGACCTTTTCTACACTTCCTAACTGAAAATTTCTCTGAATGTGTGCTGAGGTATTCCTCCAGGGAAGAACCTACAAAGCTGCATTGCAACTAGATGCCAATAAAGGTTTCTCCGTGTTTTCGTAACTACTTCAGAAAGATAGAACTTTGGCCCAGGTCTGCGGATTGACTGGGCTGCACTGCTTATATACATACCACAGAATAGAAATGGAAACTGAGGTTAGTAAAGTCCAGGGCCACGTCTGCAGCTGTCATACTTCTTGCTTTCATTTGACATAACACCTTCTTAAGGTATTTATCCTGAAGCAGCACTTCTGAAGACAATATAATGATCCTGCTGGGGAGCTTGACAGGCCAACCATTAAACTTTTATAGAAGACTTGGAGCAACAAAACACTGGACCTCAGGATTTGTGAACCATAAAGTTTGGTGGGTGAGTGGATGAATTACTGTACATGTATCATAGGTTGGCTCACAATATGCAATGATAAAGAAATCTTTCCCTTTGTATTTTAAGTGTCCAGATAATATTTTCTTGTTTTAATAATCTGTCCTCAGGCTTTTAATGTGAATTGTAACCATTTAAACCCCCATTCTGGATTTCCCGTAGTAGGTAGTTCTGAAGTCTGAATTTGCTTTCCTTTTAACATTATAATGTCCAAATGACTAAGTGTCCTCCCTCCCACCAAGCATGGGTAACTCAGTGTTATAGTTCAGAGAATATGATTTTCAACTAGCAGCATCTGGGAATAAGGGCCGTGCCACAGATCTACTGAATCAGAAACTCTAATAGAGCAACCTAAGAGATTTTGATGTTCACTCAAGTTTCTGAACCACAAAGTCAATATGGTGGAATATATTTCCCTATTAACTATATCTGTGCTAAGAATAATGCATTTATTGAACAAAGCTAGGTTTGGCTATATTAGTAGCAGACATGCTTTATTAGACACAGACTTTGGAGAGAAAGGAGCAGGAATCCAGGCCAGGAGGCAAAACAGGCTTTAAGGGCTGTAAAATCCAAATGCAAAAATGGAGCTCTCTGTGGAGTCTTCACAGCAAGAATTAACCTTGCCATTGACTCCAGGTACCCAGGGTGAGGACAGGAAGTGCAGGGCATGAAACCCAAGAGTGGTAGTCCCCTTCACAACAAAGCACTGCAAACTGAGTATCTCCAACACAGACCTTTACTGTAGCATGGTTCTGGAGGCTGAAGTCTGAAACCACGGTGTCAGCATGCTCATGCACCCCAAAAAAGGCCTCTAGGGGAAAAGTCTGATGCCCTCTTCTGCTTTCTGGAATCTTAGGCAACCCTTGGTTTTTAGATACATCATTCCAACCTTCCATTTCCAAATGACATTGCTGCTGCTGCTGCTGCTGCTGCTGCTGCTGCTGCTGCTGCTGCTGCTACCATTACTACTATTTAGTTTAGATTTATTTTATGTAAGTGTTTTGCCTGCACATACATATGTACACCACTTTTATCCTTGGTAACCAGAAAGATCAGAAGGGGGTACAGGATCCCCTGGAAGTGAAGTTACAGATGTTATGAACCACTACGTGGATTCTGGGAATCAAACTTGGGTCCTCTGAAAGAGTAGCAAGTACTTATAACCACTGAGTTGTCTTCATCTCTCCAGATCTGTTTGCTTCAGACATGGTCTGACTAGGCAGCTCTGGCTGGCCTGGAACTCTATACAGACAAGGCTAATGTTAAACTTATTGAGCTCTGCCTGCTGGAGATAGAAGCTTTGCGGTCGTGCCTGTCTTTCCTTAAGAGTCTTCACATCACCATATGCCATTTACTTTTGTGTGCAAACTTCCCCTTCCTGTAGGGCTATCAATCATTTTTTGATTAAGGCTCACTATAATGACCTATTTAAATATGAGTACTTCCTTAGTTATTTTTCCCACATTCCAAGATTCTGAGGTTGAAAACTTAATCTTATTCTTTTGAGGGGATGTAATTTAGCCCATAATCCTGTCCCTGCATTCAGTGCAAAAAATAGAAGACTGGAACAAAGTATTGTCCCTTTGGTGAAAATATGTCAGAAAACAGGGTAAGATGATTTTGATCTTGGGGTTCTCAATATGAGGCAGCACCTCTTTAGTCCAGGTGGTATTTGATAGGACCTAACTGAATGACCTTTTGAATTTTGGTGAGTGTGTGTGTGTGTGTGTGTGTGTGACACATATAAGTATTATTCTTTCTAAGTCATTCCACTGTCAGCACAAGTCTCCTTCTCACGTTGCAGTGCATAGAATAGAGACTACAGCATCACAGAGAGTGTGACGCAGGTGTATAACTGCATGAATCTGTTACCTTATCTATAAAAGAACCAGTTGTCCTCCTGAGATATGATCCATTGTGAAGTCTTTAAGAGAAGAAACCATAAAAAGAGTCTAAACAGACAGCTTAAATGACTCCTTCCTCTTCCTTTGTCCAACCTCACTCTTTGTGGGATTTTTAGTGGATGCTGAAGTCACATCCTAAGACATTCCATACAGAGAAGAGGTAGGTTTGTGGAGCATGGCTACTTCTCAAGAGCATACTAACCACACTTAACCATCCAGTTCTTTTTAAATATCTTATATTCTGAGGAGTCCCAAATAGAGATAATCCTTTTTCAGGTTTCTAGGATTCCCATGAGGAAAGCAGGTCCATATATTCTGCCATTCCTCCACTCCAGGACTGCTCCCTGACTAACAGGAAATGGAATCAAAGTTAGAAATGCATCTAAAAGAAATCCAGACACAGGATATTATGAGAGGAGGAGTGAGTGGAGGTCACGTGGGCTGGTGGGATGCTAGCCATCAATGATACTTAGATTAGGAGAGGGTCTTATATAAAAGCAGGAATGATGTCCATTAAACAAGAACAATGAGCTAAAGATCAGCTGGCACATCCAGCTTTAGGGAAGAGCAACTACTGGATTCTTGAACTTCTCCTTCACAGCCAGCCATTGTTGGATTAGCTGCACTGCAGCTTTAAGTCATTCTAATAAATCCCTTTCTATATAAACAGAAAGAGATTCATGCTATAAGTCTTGATACTCTGGGGAGCCCTGACTAACACAAGGCACTATCTTAAAATTTCAAATTGTACTTTATGAGAAGAAAAAGCAAATAAGAGAGTACTATTGAAGAAGTCAGCTCTGAGCCACTGGAAAATTCCACCAGACCCCCACCCCCCACCCTCCATCACTTAGGCACCCCTCCCCTCCTGGAAGAGACAGGTTAGAGAGCACATAGGCTGGAAGGGAGAAGCTGACTAAGACCTTACTACCTCATTTCCTAAAGACCAATCAGTTTAAAAGTCACACTGTTCTGCCAATCATATTGTGCCTAATGGCTGCTGCTCTAAAAACTGTGTAAAAACTCCCCGAACAGGC
Source organism: Rhynchomys soricoides (assembly GCA_019843965.1). NCBI lineage: Eukaryota > Metazoa > Chordata > Mammalia > Rodentia > Muridae > Rhynchomys > Rhynchomys soricoides. The sequence goes on along the minus strand of JADRCH010000014.1, from coordinate 11,940,294 downwards.
TGTGTGGCGTGGGTCTCTCCCTCCTTCATGTGCAGGGCTACCCCAGCATGCTGGAACAATAAAATTCCTCTTGCGTTTGCATCGATCCCTGACTCCAAGTTGTTCACTTGGGGGGAAGGGGGTGTCCTCTGGTAAGCTAAGGCTCACCAGAGTCTTACGTTATAGAATTCTGGAGTTATGAGGCCTCTGGCACCATAGTCCAAACTTTCTATCAGGCATTTAAAATTTGTTCATCCACTGGACCCACTTGCCTGAATCTTGATGCTTCAACTGTTTCTCAAGTCCTTACTTGGTTGTAAACACTGATTACCAGAGATGTTTAACAGGTGGCTCAAGCTCACAGAACTGGGTATGTTAGATTTGACATCAGTAACTCTCCCATGAATATATGTTTGCAGTGTATTGTTAGTAAATGTATTACTGTTTTTGTAGCATTTGACAGAATACCAGACAGAAACAACTTAATGATAGAAGGGTTTACTTTGACTCTTGGCTTAAGCGTGGATAAGTATGTTGTCTGTGGTGGAGATTTGCGGTAAGTGGTCATTCTGAAGTAGCTGACAGAAAGCAGAGATCTCCAGATCTACTATAGCAGCCAGCTAGATCTCTTAAGGATCCATACCTCCACCTTCTCAAACAAGGTCATCAGCTGGGTGAGCCTGCTGGGGTCAGACATTATACATTCAAATCAGCTTGATGGCAGTGGTGGTGCATGCCTTAATCCCAGCACTTGGGAGGCAGAGGCATGTGGATTTCTGAGTTTGAGCTCAGCCTGGTCTACAGAGTGAGTTCCAGGACAGCCAGGGCTATACAGAGAAACCCTATCTGGAAAAACCAAAAAGAAAGAAAACAGCAGCAACAATAACAAAACCCTTTAACTAAATGATGTATCTCTGTCTCTCTCTCTCTGCCTTTCTCTCCCTGATCCCTCCTCCTTTTTGTGTATGTGTGGTGTTTGTGTGCTTTCTTTCCTGGATGGTGACTGGGTTTTTTTCTATTGTTATCCTTTGGATTGTATTTCCCCCAAATTAATTGCCTGACTATTGTTTTGTAGTTAATAGGAAAATCAAGCAGTTTAGCATATAAATATGCTATATGCTAATCGGTATGAAGGCCTGGTTTTCAGGAAGAGCCGGAACAAAGGATTCAAAGCTGGATAGTCTCCTTACATTTCTTGACTTTGTTTCTCTTTGAGAATTAGCCTTATTGTCTTTCAGGGCAGATGAGCTACCTTCAGGTGACTCCAGGCTGTTATCAGCTCAGGCCTTTATTATTACTAGTCTGTAATCCCAGGGGAAAGTTTTGTTACTTTTTTTGGGGGGGGGGGGAGGTTGTTTATTTGTTACACTTTTTCTGGATGGCTTTGGCTTTGCTGGGTCACATGATTCGGTGGATTTATAACTGTGTTCAGGGGAGAGGAGTGGTGGTCGCGTGTGTGTGTGTGTGTGTGTGTGTGTGTGTGTGTGCGCGCGCGCGCGTGTGTGTGCATGTGCGTGTGCGTGCATGCATGCGTGTGTGTGCGTGTGTCTGTGTGTGTGTGTGTGTTTGTGTGTATGTGTGTGTGTTTGTGTGTGTGATCTATTGTGCTCCTACATGTGTGACTGTGTGGAAGAAGTAGTATGGAGTCAAGGAAGAACAGTCCACATAAGAATTGTAATCAAACTGATGAACTACCCTGCCTCCGACTTGGTTTTGAAAGCCAGGCATCTTGTCCTAAAGACAAACTAGAGTCATTCCTGTTTATGATTAAATCTCTGTTTCCCTAGGATTGGGCTATGCCCACCTGTAACCTTAACTACTGCATGTTTCAAAAGGTTGTTATGACCACCTTGTTGTAACCACCTTGCAACTATGTCTTAGTTTCACAAGAGGTTGTTTTGACCAATTTGTAACCTGCCTCTTCTGTAATAATCTGCCTATTTGTCTGCCAAATCCACCATTTGGAAACCCCCTACCCGTGAGCTATAAAAACCCTTAGTTTGCCCACGTTTAATGTTGATCTCTTGAATGACACCCTAGGAGGAGGCAGCAGTACACATACACACACACACACACACACACACACACACACACACTTTCATTAATTGTTTGCTTTAATTATTTTGGTCATGGTGATTTGGGTTGGTAGCCTTTCTCCTCGAATCTTTGGGATTAGCACAAACTACACTTTTACACATAATCTTATTCTTTTTAAAATATCTTGTTAAAATTTCAGGTTACCATACAAAGAAATGGGCCTCGTTTTGACCTTTTCAGACCTGAGTGACATTCTTCTTTCTTCAATACCATTCTCCTCCCAGACTTCCCTGTCTTCCGCTCCATCCCCCCTTAATTTGAATAGTAGAAAAACAGTGCATAGTTATTTACTGGTTTCTCTGGTCTTCCACCATCCCATAAAGCTTAGCAAATTTTCCTCATTTCTTTCCCCTCCCACAGCACTTCCCTGCTTGTGGGATTAGCCTCTCTAAATGACCCTCCTTTCTGAACGAGGATCTAAGCAGAAACCTGCTTCTACTCTAGCTGCAGCCACTGCCACTTCCAGTGTTGTGACTCTAGCATCATGTTTAGGGCTTCAATTCTTTTAATTATATGAATCCATGGGTTGCTTGGCTAGTCCATGTCGGAGAGATTTCACACAAGGTCTCTGTTTTTCCCATATGAAAGTATCATAGGCACATAGAAGTTTGTTCAATTATATCATGCAAATGTTTGAGAATCCAGTAAATGCTAAAAACTGCATTCTATAATTTATACAGATTCTAAAATAGTATAATTCAGAAACAGTGATACAGTTTTCCCTTCACTCACGCTTCATAAATAATTTTGTTAAAACACAATGTTTTGCTCATTAGTATTAGAGTAATATGTCTGCCATATCCAGCAATCTCTCACTGCACATCATCTTCATTTCCATCAAATATTTTGAGACACAGTGGTCCCTTTTGCATCTGTATAGAAAACTGGGGTTACTGGAATCAATCATCCATCATCACAAGGTACATTCAAAACACACTCATGTATTTGACTTTCATTTCTTTAGTGAATGCGGATGTTTGGGAGCCACAGATAACTTGGGTTTGCTGGCCAGCCAGCCTAGCATACAAGGCCAATTAGAGACCCTGTATCAAAAAAAAAAGAAAAAAAAAAAGTAATTCACGCTTGAAGAATGACACTTGAGGGTGTCCTTTTGTCTCCACACATGCTTTCACTCTCGCGCTCGAACACACACATACACAATCTACACGCATGTGTACTGTGTGGCCTTGAGAGACAAAAGGTGGCCAATGAGCTGGTCCAGGAAACATTCCAGACAGTTGAAAGGGCCAAAGATAACCGTTATGAAATAAGACAGCAGGGCCAGGTTCAGATGTGTCTCAGGCCCCACACGATTGGCAGAATTCTCTGTTGCCAAGGACAGACTGGAGCTACAGGTGGGTGGTAACAAGCTGACGTCATCACGGTGGGCCTCCAATCATGTTTAACCACCAACGCAGGCCCGCCCTTCCATGCTATTGCCAAGCTCTGCCCCCAAAAAACGTGTATAAAAAGTGTGTACCTTGATAACCTGGTAGGGCAGCCCCAGTGCACTGGATTCAATAGACTTCGTGCTTATTGCATTGTTCTCAGTCTCTGTGTCTTTGTGGGGTGGGCCGCCTAGGTGTTTGGATTTCGGAGTCCAACAGTACCAGCACATACAAGGGCTTGTTTATAGTGACAGTTCACTTCATAATGATAAATTCATAGCCCATTGTATAATCATCTAGTTTCTTATAGTAGATCTCTAGTTTCTTTTTTAAAAAATGTGAATATGTTTGTATGTGCAGGTGGTGTATATATGCATGTGTACACATATGTGGTTTATACACAGAAATGTGTGCATGTGTGTGTGTGTATGCATTTCTTTGGTAGGTTTATATTAATGTCCTTCATTATCTTGCTTCTTGTTTTTCAAGACATTACATGGAGCTCAGCGTTTCAGCTCAACTGGCTAACAGGGAGCCCTTAGCATCTACCTGTCTCTGCTTCTCACTCTTGGGGCTGCAGATGTGTGCAGCTGTACCAAGCATTTAAATTCTTATTTTCGTACTGTCCACACATTTGCTGTGAAGACTTTGAAATCTCACCTTGCCTCATGCTGGATCATTCTGCTATGTCTTCCACAGTGTGGCCAAGCCTACAGTTTTGTTCAAGTGGAGGTCTCTGAAAACTTAAGAGAACTTCTCAGCCTGCTGGCAATAGCATAGAGCTGTGCCTCGCCCTTCATCTCCCCTGGCATCTTCGGAGGGAAAAGCCTTCATTTTAACACAGGTGATTATTAAAGGAGACAACAAGAAGATCAGAGTAGAGTCAGCTCTTTAGACTGTGCACAACATGAGGAGAAGCAGGAGTGGATCTCCGGTGGGGTAGCCATCAGGAAGGATCCTTAGAGAGACCTGCCCAAAGCGGAGGCACAAAGATGCAGATCAGTTTCTTAAGCCAGCAGGAGGGACCTCTGGCTTCTGGAAGGAAGATTTTTGTCTTGAGTTAAAGGATGTATGGTTTGGAAGTATGTATCTACATTAAACGAGAGCAGGAAGGGGTAGAAGCCGCTCACCTCACCACAGCTTAATATTAACAGGGCTTTCCCTCCAGGTCTTTTGTTATACCTGAGTTGCCACATCTCCAATCTGAAGATATTTGATGACGACTGCCGGGAAGCTGAGAGGAAAATGAGTAGTGGATGCAAGCAGTATGACGAAGTTATCGACTTCATTTTCTGAAGGACCGTCTGTGAGGCGTGCTCCCTGGGTGTGTGGTGGGTGAAGACCACTTCCATGTTGGCTACGCCTGAGGCTTCAAATCGTCAAACTGTGCCTCCTCTTTGTCATAGAACGAGAGAGCAATGGGCTGCACGTGTCTCAGCATTATTTGCACAGGGAGGAAAAGCGCTTCTGAAAGACTGTTGTCAGAGATGTTTCTAATACCCAACACTGTCTGGAAATTGGATTCCAGACACCCACATGGATCATATAAGATGGATAGCATCTGTTATCGCTGCATTTTCATGAACGTGATTTTATTTTCTCACACAAACCTGTAATCAAGGCAGGCATGGATAATGCCAATTCACAGATGAACCCCCAAAACAGAGATGTGAGTTGTTCAGTGCTTCAGCATACCTCAGTGAGGAGAGCCCTGAGAAGGTCTGCATACCTGAGGTTCCCCCGCAGAACGAGGACTCCAGCCTTTACAGAGCATCATTGCTTACACAGGCCACCTCAATGGCATGTGCACCTGCTGACTCAGCACGGTGGAGATGTCTAATAGTTCATATCTTTGCTCCACTTTCCAGAAAAAAATGTTCACAAGTCCAGACACATCCAGATTCCCTAGAAAAAGGATTTAGACTCAGAACTTTGTTGTTTCTGCTACTGGTTTAATTAGAAATAGATGTGGCAATTGTCAATTATCTTTTTAAAGGTAGCAGCAGGCCAATGCCTGATCTTCTGTTCCCCATACCTGCTGCCCCCCAGGTCTAGCTTCTCACCTAGTGGTGTACACAACTCTGAATCTTTTATCATATCTCAGAGGTTATTTCATGTCTCTGTACAGAACCCAGTCTTTACTAAGATTGACTTTATTCTGATGTTACTTATTCTATCGAAGATATGTGGTATGATCCATCTATGACAGTAGGTTTCATAACAGTGCAAAACCCAGGATGATTTATAAGTCTTTTATAAGAGCACAAACTTACTCTAGAAGAAGGAAAAAAAGATCAATCAGTGACTGGGCTTGGTGGCTGCATATGGGATGGATTCCCAGGTGGGGCAGTCTCTGGCCGAGCTTGAGTATTTGAAATTTATTAATTTAAGGAATTTTGTAATTTAAGTTGAACTTCTGTCAGGTTGAATAAGAGCCCTTCTTGCTAATTTTGTGATTATGGCCAACTCCATGTGTGAAAATTTACATTTTGAAATTGTGTTTCCTGTGATAAGAGTATAAATGTACTTATGATTACTGAACTGCATAGTTTAAAAGGTGAAGATTCTTCCAAAACTTAACACAGGAGAATATATTAGTACACATTTAAACTCTGTTTCTATCGCTTGATCCAGTCTGCTCTCTGTTAGTCTTTAAATTGATGCTCTTTTTCCTTATTTATTTTTGGGAAACCTTTTATCATGAGGAAAATAGTCCTCTGCCATCTGTTGCAAATATTCTCCCAGTTTTTAAATTCAGTTTATATTATTTTCCACATAAATTTAAAATTGTATGCATGTGTAATCTAACCACTTATTGTCTTAGAAAATATTTCTTTCATGATTGTCATTTCTTTCTAATGCTTTAAATTATTTTTGTTTAAATCTTTAATCTGCAGGAAATAGTTTGTTGTAGGGAGCATGACAAAGATTTGGTAATTTTCCTAGACAAATACATTATTTTTCAAGTGCACATCACAAAAAATGATGTGATGTGTACTTGATCCCATTCTATAAATATACCATAATTTATTGAATTAGAGTACTGCCAAATTCTCATATGCAGTTGAGTCTATTTCTATATTCTTAATTCCATTCAATTTATCATATAAATTTTTATTACCATATAAACTCTAAAGCAGCTTTACAATTTACAAATTAAATTTTTCATTTTACAGTACATCTTATGTACTTAGGAAGCCGATTGGTAAGGCATTTACTTTTATGTTTTCCTATAAAGTTGCTAAATGTTTCATGTCTACCTGGGGAGAGTTAGTATGTTACTCATCATTATTGTTAACTCTTTAAATACCTCGAACTACCAAGAAACAAAGTGGGTAACCTCTTCACCCCAAACAACTGTTGGCATCTAGACTAGGATTACAGGGTGTCGCAGTTATGGGTCAGTCAATACTGTGGTCTGAATGCAAAGGCCACGCCGATTTCATATGTTGAAACTTAACCTTTGTTTTCTTTACTCTGGTCTAGCAAGCTGTAAAAATATCAGGGAGAAACACCTTAAGGGAGGAAGGATTTATGTAGACTTACAGGTTTAGAGGACTTAGTCCGTTGTTGTTTGCCCCCAAGTGCTTGGGTAGAACACCACACTGGGTGGGCTAAGTGATAGAAGAGAGTGTTCACAGAGAAAGAGACGCAGAAAGTGCAGAGCAAGATATGCCTTTCAAAGAATCTCTAGTGACCTGCTTCCTATATCTCAGCTCCCTCAGGTTTTCAGACTCTCCTAAAACAACATGACTAACAGGGGACCAAAGTCCCAACAAATGATCTCTTCTGGAGGACTCTTCATAGCTACAACTTAACAGTGTTCAAGGTTATATGAAGAGTCAGGTCCTGTGGGAAAGGCTGTGAGGCCACAAGGCATCAGCTTTCATGAAATTGATGCTTTAATGAAAGGACTCGAAGGAGAATGGCTTTTCTGGCTCTTTATGTAAAAACAGAAAACGTGCTAGTTTGAAGCAGAGAGTAAATTCTTGTTAGACACAAAATCAGTTGGTGCCCTGATTTTGCTTAGATTTCTCCAGCTTTTAAATTGTGAGAAATAATTTTTTTATAGTTTATAAATTATTCAGCCTAAGGTATTTCCTTAGAATAGCAGGAATGGACAAACACTGCTAGGATTTGACATCTTTAGTGAGATTTCCTATTCAAGAATAAGGGCTTTAAATTTAGGCAAATCTTCCATTTGGTTCTTTTCTTTAATTTTTAAAATTTGTCATTTATAGATAGCATATATAGAAAAGAGAACAATGATAAAAAAATAATTCACCACCAAGTGAACATACCCATATATCTCCTATAAGGAAAACAAAGAGAACGTTATCAGTTTTCTTGCCGAGAGAGGCTATCTCTGTTATATTTTCTTCCAGTCATAGCTTCCTACCTTCTTGTCTGTGAGATTTATCAAATGACTGTGAATAATTATAGTTGGTTAATTTTCATTTTTACATGAGATCTCCATGTTATGCATATGCAGTAATTAACAATTAACCATTGTATGACTAAACAGCTTTATGATTGTACCTTTGAGGGTTTTTTTTCCAGTTTGGGTTGATGTGCACTCACCCAGGTGTGAGCACGTGCTGTACACATTTGGGTGTGTATTTAGGAGTGAAATTACTGGGAGGAGCCAAGGCTTAAACTGGGTGGATGACTAAGGATGGTCGACCTACTTTCTACTCCCAACAGAATGTGAGTTCTCATCCCTTAGAGTCTCATTAACAGTCGACTTTGTATGACCTTCAATGCCAGGTCTTTTTCTGGGTCCATGGGTCCTACTGTGGATTTAGGGCAGAGTTTCTTGCATCTTAAATCAGTTCAACTCCTTTTTGTATTTCTTAAAACTCCTTTGTGTTCAACTTCTTGCCTATTTTCCCTTATTCACAGAGTTAATAAGACTTTTAATTTATTTCTGCAAGATTATTTTTAAAGATAATTCTACTGTCAAGTTTTCTAATGCCCCCAAGACATATTTAGACTTTTATAGGGGGCAGATCTCCTTAAACCTCTTTTCTTTGATTGTCCATTAAAGTTACACTCTTTCATTTTGCTATTTCCAGTTTACAAAAACTTATCTTGCAAGTAGTGGCCAACATTTGTCTCATACAAGTTTAAGCTGTAAGTATCTTTCTCACCTGTGATGTTGCCTCAGTGTAAATACTGGCCAACAGACATGCTCTGAAGAATTATAGTATCAAATCCATCTTGCCAGTGGTTCCAGACATAGGGAGTTGTCTGGCTCTTTATCTCAAAGACTTCTCATTACACTAAGGTCAATTCTAAACTCTCTCAAGATTGCATGCTTCAGGCTCTAAGATAAATTTTATTTCATAGTAGGGAAGACACCTCCCACTTGCTTTGTTACTTTGTGCCAGAACAAATTACCTTTGCTTGCTTGAAAATTCCCTTTCCACCTTTGCACTCATTCCAACAAGGGCGTTTGGACCACAAAACCCAGAGTATGCCATAACATACCTGCTGATAACTTCTTTCGGCCTAGGCTTCTTGCTTATTGGCACAATTCTTGTGAATTATGTTCTATAGACTGAATCAGAAGTTTCACCCACAAACTTATGTTTTGAATACTGGCTCCCATGTTTGTGAAACTATTTTGAGGGCTGTGGAGTCTTAAAAAGTGATGCCTGGCTGAAGGAATGGGTGGGCCACTAGGGGTGGGCCTTTGAAGGGTAAACTTGTCCTTGGTTATGGCCTGTGTGTCTTCCTGCTTCTTTCTTGCCTGAAGTAAATAAACTTCTACCATCATGTTCTAGATACCACAGACAGAGTCACTGCCATCCCTGTACTGTCTCCACCATAGCCTATCAAAATGTTTGCAGTAGTTTATTTCACATTTACTGTGACCAAAACACCTCACATAAGTAAGTGATTGAAGTCCATTTTGGTTCATGATTTTGGAGGATTATAGTCTGTTTGAGGAAGCCACTCTTGTCTATGGCAGTGGGAGATGTGGTAGAGGATTGTTTTACATGGAAGTGAACCAGGGAGAAAAATAAAATGAGGCAGGATACAGGACGTGGTATAACAGTCAAAGGCCTCCATCAAGCCCTCTTGTGAAAACTTCTACAGCTTTCCAAATAGCACCAAAAGCAGAAACCAAGTACTCAGACAATGAGTCTATGGGGGATATTTCAGACTCAAACCCACATACTGGGGATTGACCTTGACTCTATCAGTCTTCTAAAATCCATCTCTGTTTCTTGACTCATGTCCCCATCGTTGGTTGCCAAACATTTGATGTCTTGGGTATGTTTGCTTTCTACTATCATTTTTGCTTTGTGTGTGTTAGTCTTGTATAATTTTCTAAGATCACCCCAGTTCCCGCATAATGACATGGAGGCCTTATTTATCTCTAAGCTTTTGGCTTTAGCATTGTTTCCCACTATCTCATAACTCAATTATCCTGTCTATACTAATCTAAGTTCTGCCACATGGCTGGTTAGTTACCCTTCCTTTCTTGCCAGCGTACATCTTCCTCCTGTCTAGTTGGCTGAATCTCCTGTGCCTGTCTCCTTCCCAGAGTTCTCCTCCAGATGTACCATCTTACTATTCTGCTTATTGTTAAAGGCCATGGGCTTTTAATTCTAACCATTCAGAAGGTGATGGAGAACTTTGTTTACGAAACACTAAGTCAGGAGATGCTTAACAATATCAAATACCAAAGTCCAGCCTGTAATCAGATTTTTGTCAGTTCAGAAATCAGCATTTGAATAATACAAGGATAATCTTTACCCAGTGCACAAAATGTTACTCCAGCATGTCTATGTGTGTATGTATTTCTGTGTGTGTGTGTGTGTGTGTGTGTGTGTGTGTGTGTGTGTCTACATGTGGAGACCAGAGGCTGATGTAGGTCATTTTTCCAGCCTCACTTTTTATTAGTTATTTTATTTATATTTCAAATGTTGTCCCCTTCCTGATCTTCCCTCCAACCCCCCCTCATCCCATTTCTCCTCCCCTTTGCCTCTAAGTAGTTGCTCCTCCATCTATCCACTCCTGCTTCACAACACACGCTGGGGCATAAAGCCTCCACAGGACCAAGGGGCTCCCTTTCCATTAATGTCAGATAAGGCAATTCTCTGCTGCCTATGTAGCTGGAGCCATGGACAAATCCATACATACTGTTTGGTTGGTAGTTTAGTTCCTGGGGGCTCTGAGGGGTCCAGTTAATTGATACTGTTGTTCTCCCTGTGGGGCTGCAATCCCCTTCAGCTTTCAGTCTTTCCCCTAATTCCTCCATTGGGGTCCCCAGGCTCAGTCCAAAGGCTGGCTGTGAGTATCTGCATCTGTCTTAGGTTCCCAGCAGAAACTCTTAAGGGACATCATCTATACCAGGCTCCTGTCAGCAAGCACTTCTTAGCATCAGCAATAGTGTCAAGGTTTGGCGTCTGCAAATGGAATGGATCCCTAGAAGAGGTGGTCTCTGGGTGGCCTTTTCTTCAGTCTCTGCTTCATTTTTTGTCCCTGAATTTCTTTTAGACAGGAACAATTCTGGGTTAAAAATTTTGAGATGAGTGGGTGACCCCATCCCTCTACTGGGGGCCATGCCTATCTACTGGTGGTGGTCTGTACAGGTTCTATCTCCCCTTTGTTGGGTATTTCTGCTAATGTCATCTCAGCTGAGTCCTGGAAACCTCTCGCTTCCCTGGTATCTGGAACTTTCTAGTGGCTCCCCCCAATTCCCCACCCCTGACTGCTACATATTTCTATTCCTTTTCCTATCCCTCTGGATTTCTCTCTTGTCTCTTCCTATACCTGATCCTGCCCCCCTTCTTCCTTCCTTTTCCCTTTCCCTCTCTCTCTCCTTCTCCCTCCCCCTCCCCCTCCCTCCTCTCTCTTGTCCCTCCCTCCTTCCCTCTACCTCCAACGATTATTTTGTTTCCCCTTTTAAGTAGGATTGAAACATCCACACTTTGGTTTTCCTTTTGGTTAAGCTTCACATGGTCTGTAAGTTGTATGAGACAAGCTTGCATGCTGATCTTGAGCTCATTAATCCAGGCAGACTAGCTGGCCACTGAGCTCCTGGGAGATGCATGAACCTGCCTCCCCTGCACTCGACTTAAAAGCTATGGCCTGCCATGCAGGTTTTCCATGGATGCTGTGAATCCAAACTCAGGTTTCCTCAGTGGTAGAGCAAGCATTTTACTGACTGAGTCATCTTGCCAGCCCTCACATTTTCGTAATTGATCTTGTCCATTTGTTTCAAGTATTGAAATGAATATGAAGTCATTTTTGGTATCGATATATCCTATGTAATATTTGAGACACAGCTACACATACTTAAAATGATTTGTTATATATCTGACATCCAAGTTATCTGGGCAGCTTGGATTTTTCTGTTCCTAATCTGACAAATCTACTTGGGAATCTTTTGAAGAACACTCATCCTTAAGTTCAATCATCTATCTTCATGTGTAAACATTTTAACTAAATTGATCTGCCTATGGTTGCTCTTCAGCCTAATGTTTACATTTAAAAACTACAGGTACTATTAGTGTGTGGCTGCAGTTTAAATCTATTTGGTTAATAGGTTAGAGCTAATATCCTCCATCCATTCATCTATTCAACACCTGAGTGCCAACCACAAGCCAAACTTCTGACGGCCGAAGCTTAAGCGTTATTTCTTGAGCATATTCTGTATAAATAGATACAGCAATTTAGTAAAATTAATGCCCTCCACCAAAATTCAAGAAAGATGTCTATATTGAGGCAGATGAAACAAAATACAAATCATATTTCAATGGTTTCTAAAATCTCCTGCTCATATTTAATTCTATTTAATTAACTACACAGAAATGTCAGTTTATTAAATGTTTCTACATATTGATGGAGTTAAAGATCACCGGGTTCTCTACATGCTGTGTTGTGTCTGATCTGAGTGAAATCAGTCTTAAATTCTGATGTACAGTGATTAATGCAAAGTAATTATGCCTAAAACCATCTGTTAATTAGGCATTGTATTCCTAAGATATTGTCTGATCTGGTGTGTAAGTGATCCTCTGTCACTTTGCCAGCTAGGAAGAATGAATCCCGAGTTTGAGCAACTTGCTCTTAGGTACTCACTGTGGAAACAGAACTAGAGTATCTTATAATAAACTAAGGAAGACGACTCACATTTCCTTCAATGATTAAGTGACTCTGCAGATTTCCCAGTGGCTCTTCAAAGATTTCTGTAAAATTATCACCACCCGCAAATAATGCAACAAATACTTCTTGATCAAAGTAAATATTTTATTTCATTTTCTGGTGTACTAGAGTAAAAGCACTGAAAAATGTATGAGAAGATTCACAAGACATGCACTCTTGTCTCTGTCCTGTGATACAACATCAACTTCAGCATCATTTTCTAGAATGAAAAAAATACTTGTTTTACTGTGGAAAAGATTTGTGTGTATTTAAGAAAACTATAGATTTTAGTTTTAAAAACTCTGTTACATTTAATTCTTATGGAATGTAGTGTATTGAGTATTTATGGCCCAGAACCTAATCTCTGCTTTTCACCATCCCCACCTCCCAGGACATGAAAGTTGGGTTTGATTTAAGATATTTGAATATGTAAGACTATAAAAAGATAAATCCATAATATAAGGATTACTTTTTTTCTGTACACAGTAGAGGTTTGACTCTTCAATCACACAGTTTTCTGGGAAAAGATACTATTTTTTTTGCATGAGTACAATAGTAAAAATAGCGTATCCAGAGATTTGTTAAGACTTTGGCAGAGTAAGAAGCTTTGTTGATGAAGAAATTTCTGTAAAACCATTAGCCCTGGAAGGGTGTAGCTCAGCAATAGAATGTTTATTGAGTATGTATGGGACCCTGGCTTTGATCTTAAGCAATCCCCAATTATAATATAACACAAAGGTATCTAACACTAGGAGAATAAAATATTTCAAGGTCACATCTTGTGGCCATTATTATTTCTGTCCATTTCAACACTTTAATTTCTTTAGGACTGAGTCTCTTTAGGTGTGAGTACATCAGGTAGGTAGACAAGAAGCCTTGTGCTAGCTCTTCATTGACTAGCCGTACACAGGAGGTACCTCTTTAATCATGGAGATAGTATCACTGGATGGACTTTTTGGATACATTTGTATAAAATAAATTGTATCTGTCAACTATCTAGAAGTGGCTGTCTTTCTATTGCCATTATTATTTATAATTCAACAATATAGCAAGAGTTACCAGAGAACTTTGGCAGATATCATCTATTGCTTTCTGTGGTGTGTGTGTGTGTGTGTGTGTGTGTGTGTGTGTGTGTACCAGAGGTGAACCTTTTCTATTATTCCTTAAGAGAGACCATCCTTGTAGTCTGAGACAGAGCTCCTCAGAAGGACCTGGGAGCTACCAATTGGATTGGGTTAGATTGTCCTGCCAGTGATGCCCAGGGGTTGTCTTGTCTTTGCCTCCCGTAGCTGTGATTTCAAATATGCCATCATGGAGTTTAGTCTGTGGGTTCTGTTAATCAAACCTGGGTCCTCACGCTGTGTACTAAGCACAGTACTTACCTTGCGACTTCCCCGCTCCTGTACTTCTTCTCTTACTTTATATTAAAGTAATTCCTTGTTCGTGTCTGCCTTACCACTTTGTTTTACTTCTGTATATTCCCTGTTGCGGCTTTTGTAATTCTCAGTTTTTCTTCATTTTTTTTTAACATACAGTAAGAGTGTGCCTAGTCATTCAAGCCATGGTTCACTATGGATAATGGGCAAATAGACCCAATCATAGCTATTCTTCGGGACTGTGACGATAGTACACGACCTCCGCCGACACTCACTCTAATGACGTTGGGTACCGTGACTCATTTCATCTCTCTGAGAACACCACCAGAAAGTTGCTATTATTATTCTTGTCTTAATTGTGAAAAAATGAGGGGAAAAGATAGTAAATAGTTTGCTTGCAATTGTGCAATTTAAAGTCAGAACTCAAACCCAAGTGCTCTGATTCTGGAATGTATGCTCTTGACTGTTACAGGTGAGTGACCTTCTGAAGGAACCCAGGGATGAGGGCACTGCAATCCAGCGGCTCTGCAGACTCTCAGGCCTCATGGCACTGAGTATAAATGGAGGTACAGCAATCTTGCATAGGTCCTATAGCAGATCTAACCTTCATCCCACCTATGGTAAAGTGACTTTTCTCTCTCCCACAGACTGCTTTTCTCAAATGGAATGAAGTACCCTGGTCAGTTGGTCTAAAGGGAACTGACATATTGTCTAAGCCTTTTCTTTTTTCTATTTAATTTTTTTGTTGAATTTCCAAAGGTATTAATATTGTCTTTGTTCCCTTGAAGACACTACACATGCATATATTTTCAAAAATCATTCTTGACTTATGTCAGGTTCTTGATAAACAGAGCTAATATCTTAGCTTGGTCCCAAGTATCGTTTGACACATGCACTGTCTGGTTATTTATTTGTTCCTATTGAATTGAATCGCCCCAGAGAAGGAGACCTAAGAGAAGCGTTGGTGTTCAGATTCAGGCAAGCATTTTGAATCAAACTCTCCTGTATTTACAGAACTCCGAGGGGCCAAGGAGATGGTTCAGTGATTTAAATCTTTGGCCTGAGTTCAGATCCCCAGTGTCCACACAGAGGCTGGGTGTGGCCGAGCATGTCTGTATGGCAGTGCCAGGGTGTGAGGAGAAGAGCAGCTGAGGAAGCCACGTGGCCTCTACATAGACACACATAAGCAAATATTCCCACTTACACACATCTGCGTATACTCATACAGTAATATATTCACACAGGAAAATGAAAAACAAAAAGTTGGCTGTTGTAGAAAAGATGAAACCTCATGGTGGCTTCAGTCATTAGATTTCTTGTAGTTATCAGTAGCAAAACCAAACATTTTCTCCCTAATTTCTTATCTCACTGTCCCCAAACTTGAACAGATTAATTAATAATAACTTTTTTTTTGTACGTTTGAGTCTTGGCTTCTTTGGATTGGGCCTTACATATGCTTGGAATTTGTTGGCAAGAGTTTTAAAACAGATGGCCGTATACTTTTTTCCATGTAGGAAGCTCAGTTGGTTATTTGTCTTTCTGTTCCCATGGCCACCAAAGGATGCTGTTCACATTGTAAACATCGGGAGCTGTCAGACAGTTGAGCTGCTTGATGGAGGCTTGACCTGTTTTTAATCTTTTATTTCTCTAGTTTGTGTTGGTGGATGCTAATCACACTGTACTTTGTTTTTAGTGTCATATAGAAATAAAAAAAAAAGATTGTAAAGGAAGCTGTTTTTGTGTACGGCCTTTTTGATTATTTTCATTGCTATTAGAAAAAAATAAAATTCCTTTTGATAGCAGGTATTTTGTGATGAAGATCATTATGACGGCTCATGTGGATGGGGCATCCCTAGATGGTTTAGATGCCTTTACCGTAGTGATTTATCAGCTTAGAATATGAAGATACCTCATCGCATTCTATTTTCAGCGATCACCTGAGCTACGGAAACACCACTCTTGAAAAGGATGTGGCTAAGGAGCCAAACAAATGTTGAGTGTGAACACACACAAATTGTGTATTTGCAACAAGTCCACCGTTATTCCGTAAAACAGGCTCATTTCTCTGCCACTTTATAGTTAGCTCTTATAACTAGGTGTGTATATATGTATGTACATGTGTATGTGAGTGTGTACATGTGTGTTTGTGTGTATGTGTGTGTGCATCTATGCGTGTGTGTGTACCTACTAGGCACACCTAAAGAATCAGCTATTGAGAGATGATGAAACCAGTGCTTCAACACAAATAGTGTTAGGGGATCTTAGAACAAAATATTCATTTGTAAAAGAGAATTTCTGCTGTGTTCAAGGTTATTTCAGGTTTGTAATCATTTCTGTCTATGAAGTACCTGCTCCTGCCTATGATCTTTTAATCAGTAATATTCTGATAACCTCATAACTTGCTTTATGACAATAAAATAACCATTTGTTAATGTGGGAAAGGAATTAGACTTATATTTTGTTCTGAAATCAGATGCCTACAGATAAGCCTGGCCAAAGCAACAAGAATAAATCTATCTGTTCTCTGTGGTTCTCTGAAAATATTGAAGGTGACCTTGGAGCTGTCTCCAGGGAGACTTTCAGTGATGCATACAGAACTTTTAGTCAGTGTTCACTCTTTTATGTGGGTGATAAAAAAGTCTTTAAAAATCCATTAAAAGTAGAATAATAATTATATCTCATGATTGTTACTATGGAGATATATATCAAATCTGTACTGAGATTTTCTGACCTGATATAAATGTATATTAAGTGTATGTCTAATTGATTTGAACCATCCATATGTCTAGCTATCTGCATACTTATGATAATTTTGCTGTCGTATTAAATGTTTTTTGAGATTTTTCTGTCAGCTTGAGAGCTTAATCTAAAAAAAAAAAAAAAAAAAAGAGCTTTCAGTTCTGGATTTTCAAAAGGCAGAATAATACAATGATTGCCAAGACTGAGTTTTAGAGTCAAATATATCTGAATTTTGCTTTGCTGCATGGTGACTAGGAAAGTCTGGCATTTGGGGGCAACGACTTGAGTTCTCTAAGCTCGAGTTCTCCCATGTGAAGAGACTGCAAACGGTGCCCACTCCGTCTTTGTTCTTTTCATCTTTCAAAATGATGACTTGTACGGGCCTTAAAGCAAACTTACAGACACTTGATAAGGACAGTGAGGAAGACTGTATACTCAGCAGCTACTGCAGTACTGCTTTGCAGCAAGAGGAAGATGCTGAGCTCAACTTTGAATAAATAAAGGAGAAGTGAGATTTACAGTCTAGGTATGTAGGGATGGTCAGAGGATAAAAATGACCAAGAAGAAATTTCAATCCTAAGGATGATTTTTGCTAGACCAACTCAACAGTATTCTTACAGAGATAAGCCAAGTTGAGTCAGGAATGGGGAATGTGATCAGATATCAAGGGAGGAGGATGCTCATTTAAGTGACTCAGTAGAGTTTTTGCTAGAAGTGGACAAAACAGAAGAAGGAACGGCATAAATACTGTAGAGAATACAAACAGCAGCCACCGTTTGCTGAGTGCCCTCTATCAGGCTCTGTGTAAGGCCCTTAATGGCAGCTCACATATATCACAACTCCAAAGAGCATGTCCCATGGTCAGGACCCGTAATGCTGGTAGCTTCACAAACAAGGACATGTGGGGTTCAGAGTGGCACAAAACTATGTAGAAAGGCTGATGACACACGAAGCTGCATCGATGAGCACTGTTGTATTTTGTGTAAGTGTGGCTGTCTGGGTAGCTCTAAACTCACTTTCTGTGTTTAGCAAATATTCACAGTGAATTGATTAATGAGTGAATGAATCCAGGGGAGAATAGCAAGCCTCAATCATTTCCTTTTACTCTTTCCTTCCTTCCTTTCTTTTCTTTTCTTTTCTTTCTTTCTTCCTTTCTTTCTTTCTTTCTTTCTTTCTTTCTTTCTTTCTTTCTTTCAGAGAAAAAGCAGCACTGTGAATAAAACAGCATGGGAGGGAAGGAGAGGCTCTCCTGGCTCCATCAGCCCCCTCAGATCCCACAGCAGATAGCAAGTGGTCTCAGAGATGCGTAATTGGAGGCTGTTATTACATCAGCATGTGTGACACATGCTGATTATGCTTCTATCATTTTCAACCTCTCCTGTATTTCCTTCAAATTATCTATTTAAATCTTGTTTGTGATTTTTTAAAATATTTATGTGTGTGTGTTTGTGTGTGCATGCACGCGCGCATGTGCACTGTGTGCATGGTAGTTAGGAGAGATCATTGAATCTCTTGGATCTGGAGTTATAGAGAGTATGGCTTGAGCCGTTTGATAGTGCTGGGATTAGAACTCTGGTCCTCTGTAGATCGGCAAACACTCTTAAAAAGAGAGCCATCTCTTAAACTCCAGGGCTTCAATTTTTTTCTTAATTTTTTTAATTGGATATTTCATTTATTTACATTTCAAATGCTATCCCCTTTCCAGGTTTCCCCTCTGCAAACCCCTTATCCCATCCCCCCTTACCCTGCTTCTATGAGGGTGCTCACCCACCCACCCACCCACTCCCACCTCACCGCCCTAACATTCCTCTACACTGGGGCATCAAGCCTTCACAGGACCATTGATGCCAGATAAGGCCCCTTCAGCTCCTTAGTCCTTCCCCTAACTCCTCCAATGGGGTCCCTGTGCTCAGTCTGATGGTTGGCTGAGAGGATCTGCATCTGTATTGGTCAGGATCTAGCAGAACCTCAGCTGTATCAGGCTCTTGTCAGCAAGTACTTCTTGGCATCCACAATAGTGTCTGGGTTTGGTGTCTGCATGTGGGATGGATTCCCAGGTGGGGCAGTCTCTGGATGACC
Source organism: Rhynchomys soricoides (assembly GCA_019843965.1). NCBI lineage: Eukaryota > Metazoa > Chordata > Mammalia > Rodentia > Muridae > Rhynchomys > Rhynchomys soricoides. The sequence continues at coordinate 11,921,480 of JADRCH010000014.1, read as the reverse complement.
TTTCCTTCAGTCTCTGCTCCACTCTATGTCCCTGTATTTCCTTTAGACAGGAGCAATTCTGGATTAAGATTTTGGAGATGGATCATCCCTCAATGGGGTTGGGGTTCATGCCTAACCTCTGGGTATGGTCTTGACAGGTTCTCTCTTCCCTTTGTGGGTTTATTTCAGCTAATGTCATCCCCATGGGGCTCTAGGAGGTTCTTGCTTTCCTGGCATCTGGGACTTTCTGGTTGCTACCCCCAGTTGCCCATCCCCCATCGCTACACACCTCTGTTCAATTTCCTGGCCCTCTGGACATCTCTTCTATCTCCTCCCATGCCTGATTCTTCCCTTCTTTTTTCCTTTCCCCCCTTTCTCTTCCTCCCAGGTCCCTCCCACCCTCTACTTGATTATTTTGTTCCCCCTTCTGAGTAAAACTGAAGCATCCCCTCTTTGGTCTTCCTTCCTCTTGGGCTTCATGTGATCCTTGAGTTGTACCCTGGGTATTCCACACTCTTTGCAGGGCTTCAATTTTTGAGGGTGTTTATCACCTGCCTTCTTATAAATCTGGAGTCCACATATCATGCTCATGCTCATGTTTGGAACTTACCGTGAAACCCTTTGAGAGCAGCTTCATCTCTCTCTCTCTCTCTCTCTCTCTCTCTCTCTCTCTCTCTCTCCCCATCTCCCTCTCTCTCTCTGTCCCTGTCTCCTTGTCCCCCCCCCTCCATGTGTATGACATGTGCACGTAGGTTTGCATGTGGCTGCAGGTGTGCTGCATACGTATGCACACGTGGAGAGCAAGGGTTGATGTGGTTTCCACCTTTATCACTCTCATCCTTTATCAGGATCATTCTCATTCTTCAGAGGCAGAGTCTCCTACTGAAGCTGAAGCTCGCCATTTTGTATGGACAGGCTGGCCAGCAAGCCGCAGGGGTGCACTTGTCTCTACACACACATATACCTGCATGTTTAAAAAGCAGTGAGTGTAAGTACTGTGTATGTAAATCAACCTGTCACTTAGAGAACCTTTTACGGTCATCTGTGTGTGTTTACTTATCTTTCTCCAGGCGTTCCTCTTACCTTTTATGAACATATAGACAACTTTCAACAGGAAATCTTTTAAGTGTCCCCCCCTCCAAGCACTTACTAAGTCAGGAGCAAACCCCTAACATTTATTGATCTTTCAAATTTGATCTTGAGAGTTAATACTTATGCGAATGCATTTTCCTAGACCAAACACACTACATCTTCAGCTAGGACCCCTTTGCGGATAATTTTGGACTTTGTTATGGGAGAAATAAAAATTAACTGAAGCCCATGGTCTTCACAGCATGGTTTAGGGAGCAAAGAAAAAAATCCTCAGTAGAAGAAATGGATTGGTGATTTCTCTGGTTACTAAGAATTTATCCAATATTTGGTAAACAATGCAAGAGACACATAACAGACATTAAGTAAAATGTCCCTGGGCTCAAAACAATGAGTACTTTGATCTTCCTTTGTTTATGCGCATTAATGGAACCACACACGAGAGTACATAAAAGCTGATAGAAAATGAAAGAGTAATTTACAAACATTTATATTTCAGGGTTAGGAAACACAGTGAGGTTAGGACAACAGCGGACACAACGATTTGTTACACAGTCGACTAGTTCAGGCAATGACAGTCTCACGGATTACAGTTTAACATGATTAAACAGCACATACAACATACATGTACAACAGACATCGCTTCAGGTATTGACATAACATCAGTTGTACACATAAGAAATATTGCAGCTTCATGTTTGGGTTATGAGATATTTTTTTTGATAATACATTTCAAATGACAACATTATCTCAGGCAGCATGCGGGGAAAGTCATCGATTGTATCTTTGTTAGGACATACTTTGCACCGAGCTTCCAATGTTTTGGTAGTTGTATCAAGAATAGAGAAACCACAGAAAGGATAGTATGGTTGAAATCAGCAGTTGTATTTACTGGCGGAGAGAATTTCTGGTAAAAATAAAATTCTCTGAATTCATTAACAAAATGCACAGTGATCATGAACTTAAAAATTATTTTTTTTCACAATTAATTCTTGTTTATTGGTGATACAGCAGCTGCAGGGATCTGAATTCTGAGAGCTGGATTTTACATAACAGCAGGAACTTCTTGTTCTGTGGGCTCACATGACCACAACAGAGATGTTTACCATCTGAAGTCACATATTATAACGAGGTGCTATACAAAGATCGTAAATATTTGGTGTTTCCATCTTAACAAATATGCTGTGGTTATTTCACAGAGAGACTAGGTTAACAGGCAGTGTAAATCACATGAATCTTAAGATTTTTAAAAATACATTTTGTACAATAAGTGTCTTATTTCTTCACTAGCATTTCATTTTGATTTTTTTTTTTTTTTTTTTTTTGTCTTTATACTTAAAGTCCTTAAAGAAACTAAGAGCTTCTGGCTCATGCCAAGAAAGTTGATAGGACTGATATTTCCCACAGGAATATGGCTGAGTGTACATTGAATCACAGTCAATAACGCAACATCTAATATAACAGATTATTTAAAAAATTCAAATCAAGTCTAATTATTTTAAAAGACAGCAGTTTGAACAAAACTGTAGTAATCAAAAGTTTATTTACAAAACATTTAAATATATAGTTTAATGGCTAGTTCTTGCTAACTGCACAGATGAAATTGGCATACACAGCCTGTTAACTCTCTGTGCAACATTGGTAGACCTTTGAGTCCACACATACGTGGCGGATGGGCGAGAAAATTAGACAGTAGTTTCTGTTGACTCAGCGTTCGTGAAGAGAAATGTTTCAATGCTTTCTCTATGAGACAGGAGTTGTTTGTTATTAATGTTGGTGTGTTTAAGTCTCCAAATGCAACTTAGCATGATGTAAGAATTTGAGGGAAAGACTGTGCCACTGACTTTTCAAATTCAAATCTAGCTTTTTTTTCTAACACTTATGTGTGCTACATTGGCTTAAAAGATTTCTCTTGATCATTAGAAACACAAGAAGATTCATTTTTCAAAGGATAGATGATGAAGTGAGCATTTCTTACAGTCACATTCATAATACAAGAAGTTAATCTACATTTTACAAGTCATTAAACAGATTTCTTTGGCAGAAGACTAATAAATAACTTCCTCTACTTCTAACATTTCAATGAGTCCACTTTCTTTCTGGGTCACATGAGGTGTGTGATTACTATTTCAGGATAACAGTAGACCACCAGAGATAGAAAAAAATCTTTAAGGATCACAGATTGACAGTTCAATTCAAATAGTATTGATACACTGATGTTGGAGAAGGTGTCTTACACAAGCAGTTCCAACAGCACTTCTGATGAGTGTAACTCTAGTGCAGTTAGCAATCATGGTCATGATGACTTTTGCTTCCCAGAAAATTTGATCTCTGAAACACTGGAAAGTTTCTGATTGTTAAACGTCTTGCTTCTCCACAGAATCACTATCGTAAGCCGTATACACGTTTGTGTGTGCGTTTCTCACTGGAAACAGCCATTTTTATAGATTATATTGGATGGCCTGAGAGATTCGAAACTGAAAGATTCAGTTAATCTTCCATGTATATCACTACTAAACCATCACTCAAGGCATTCCAAGTGTGATGAAGTTATTGAACATACAGTCTTAGACACGAGCTGTCTCTAGGTTGAGTTGGAGGAATGTGAGGATTGCTTACATCACCTAAACTAAGATTGCCTCTGATTTTGTCTCTTTCCCATCTCTTTGCCTTTGAAGCTTATTTGTGATGGATCCCTTACACTCTGAGCACAACTTCTGCACTCACTGTTCTTTCCTCTTTAGCCCTGCAAGGGGGAAGGGGGGTTGTGCTTATTTCTTTTGTAGAGAAGCTTTTAGTCATGAAGACATACTGGCCTTTTCTATAGGGATTGCCCATTATAATAGTTTAGGATGAATTCAGTTTACCCTTAAATCACCCACTGGATTAGTAGGGAAAATTTCCACCAGGAACCACCAGAGACAAGTAACTATTGTGGATTAGTTTCCAAGTCTCTCCTGTCTTGTCTGTCCCATGGAATGAGCTGTGTTTTGTGCCTATACACAACAGCCATTGTTTTTCTGGCTCATGCCTAGAAAGCCACAAGTGTCTCCTTGGTGTGAGCATTGTACTTATCTACAAAATTCTCAAACGAACTCCGGGAAGTTCTGTTCCAATAACAGTTGTGTCAGCGGTGGTGATTATGGCTTTCAGGAAAGGGACATGCTGTATCACTAACCTGTTTCTATCACTGAAAATTACTGACAGAAAAATCTGTTGATGGTTTTCAAACCATCATCCGCCACCTTCTCTTGTCCAGGTCTGTTTGTTATGCTACACAGTAAGAGCCTTTCATTATGGACCTGTTTACTTGCACTTTTGCAATTCAAATCCAGGCTTATTTCAAGGCTTTAAGACTGGAGCAAATAACACAGTGCATGGACTGTGGACTGAGGAGAGATGGACAGCAAGTTCACCTTGGAAGTTTTCACCACGAATGCTTCCAAGGTGACATTTCAAAAGTCAGAAAGGATATCAAGGCTTTGGATCTTAGTGATGGATTTGAGTCAATTGCATGGAACCTGACCTAAGCCTTTCTGCTGCAAAAAAGTATATCCCATCACTGCAATGGCTTGCTGTGCTGATGTGATCTCTCAGAAGAGCTCTGATTTTGAGTAAAAGAATATGTACGTGGAGATGCGGGTGATGAGGACTGAGATGAATGGACTGTGCTTGAGCTGGAGCTGCAAGTGGCCAGGTGTGTTTGGCAGGAGCAGGACAAGAGGGAAGGCATCAATGGGAAGGCATCCCCAGCCAGAGCAAATGCACAGTCAATGCTCAAGCTTTGACCAGCAACAACAGAGGCACACAGATTCTTGAACTGCTTTTCTCAATTAAAAGGAAGGTCAAACACAGGTCGATATTTTAAGTACTTCAGAATGTCAGGTTAGAGTTCAGAGGACAGACAGACACATGGGCACACATTCTCAGATAACTCACTATCTTAACCTGTCTTTCAAGGCATTCTCTTGCTTTGTGCCAATGCCAGCAAGAGAGCCTTAAAAGTTGATCCTAGGGGACCTAGAGTGACTACCATGCCACCTGCTGTTCCCAAGCTTTTTTAGGCCCTGTTTTATTTTGAACCAGCTTCTGAAATTCTACTCATCAGTCACTGTCTCTCAGTACATGCCCACTCCTGAAACCAGAAGACATTCATTCAGCAGGACTCAGGACTGCTACAAAATTGTTTGCCATTAAGGATAACAGCCAGAGCTAATTATTTTACGGCGAGAAAGGTTTCCTAGATTGTTTTCTGGACCCTGGGATGGCCAGGTAAAGTACATGAACAGCTATATTTTAAAAGGTCTAGAAAGACTCAGGGAAGAGAGGCTTCTTGAAGTCCCATTAACACAAAACGACAACAACAAAACAACAAAACAACAGTAACAACAAAAGTTGTGAGATTAGTTTTCTTTCAAATGGATTTCTAAAATCTGAATGATGAACTTTTAAGCCCACATGTCTGAGTCTATTGTACTGACAGGTAGGCTGCCATTTAATCTTATACGCTTCCTTCTGGGGGGAGCAGAGTTAAACATGGGGTGACATTGATCATGCAAAGCACTGCCTGGATCGATGGTTTTGAACTGCAGCACGAATTAAAACAACCCAAAGAGCTTGTTAAAACCCACAGTGAGGAGCCTACTCCTGGCATTTCTGATTTATAGAGGGCTGGGGGGTCTCAGGTGGGAGCAGATAATTTGCATATTTCATAGTTTTCCTATTCATTACTGATGCTGCTTGGCTACAGACTAAAGACTCACTGAAGTTGTTTATTCTAAAACACACTATATATAGTTATCCGTGTCACCCGAATTGCATTCTTCCAGCAAAGCCTTTCCACATGGGAAGGGAAGATCAATATTGAATTTTTTCCCCAGAAACTCATCAAGCAGGAAGGGCTAGATTCGATTGGTATTAGTTTAATTACAGAAGGTTCATAGGTTTAGAAAGTTAAACACACGTCAGCATATATAATAAACGTGTCCATAAAATGTAATTCTAAACCATGTTTTATGTTTTGGCCTTCCTATACTATTTTCTATGTTATTAAGCATGGTACCCTGAAAGCCCATTTCTAGAAGACTGTACACTCTTTGTTTGTAGAACATCATTTTAATAATAGCATTACAATTCTCTTCTGCCAGCCACTTATGTGACAGTCGCCTTATCACCTCAGGGTAATTAACACGGTGAGTAAATTTGTTCACAATTTCTTGGCTGAACACAAACAAATGAGTTGTTGATGTTTACTTAGCAAATCTTACGTGAAAGTTTTTAGATTCCAAGGGCTTCTGAAAAGGCTGAGCAGAGGGAAGGTTTCCAGAGACTCTCTGGGGTATTCAAGTGGGTAAGAGTTAAGGTGAGCAGCTATCATTAGAGGTCGTAATTTGCTTGGCTGGAAGAGGTGGGTCAGCTTAAGAGGTGGGTTTGTGGGTGGGGGTTGAGGAAGATTGACATGAATTTGCATGAATGAGCTGTTGCTTGCATGGAGGAAGGCTGAGCTTGTCTTTGATTGACAGCACAACTTGGATTGCTTAAGGCATCACCAGAAAAAGCCTGCGGTGCATATTTGTTTTTAAAGAAGACAAAACCCCATTTTTTGGTTCCAATTTACTATTTCCGAAAGAAATCTGAAATAGGGATCAGATTCGACACAAAGGAATCATCACAGCTTAAAAATGGGCTGCATTTACTGCAGCTCCACAGCCAGCTCTAGATGGAAACAAGTAAAGAGAAAAGGAAGACTATTTTTATCCCCAAGCACCAGTCACAGAATTATTATAGTGTAATAAGAATATTATGTTTAAATTTCTTCTCTCTATGTTGAGGCTTACAAAGCCGCTTTATCTGTTGCAACATGTCAGTCATACTTGCTTACCCTTCCCTCTCACAGATTTGGCTCCGTGGCTTAGGACTAATAGAGCTGGAATGTATTGCTCCCACTCTGTTGAAATAGTTTTGTCATTTCTTAAGACATTCCAATTGGGATTCCTTCAAGAGAAAACGTATATTCACTGCACGGAAACATTCTTTGTTTACATAAGCAGAGCTTCGCTTGTTTGTTTTGGTTTGGATTTTTGTTTTGTTTTTCTCCTCCTTCCCTTGTGAAAAACTCTATATGCAAGTTTTTTTGTTTTCTGTGCGATTTCAGACCAATAATGAAGCAATTTGGCTGAGGCAGTGCTGGTAATTGCTACGGGTATGATTTAAGAATTCTTTTTGTGACATCTTTTGGAATTGTCATTTCTCTATAACAAAGCGGCTATTTAAAAGATGATTGAATCTGTAGCAAATGGCTTCCTGCTTTCCTTTTCCTTTAGAATACTTGTACCTTTTAATAAACTTTTTTTGAGGGGTGGAGGAAGCTGGTCGCTGTACTGCTTGCTTATAATTCATCTAGTTTAGTAGAAAACAGTACGGACAATCTCTTTCTCCTATCTGTTGGTAAGCATAAGAAATGAAAAAAAATTTGAATTAAAACAAAACAGTGAGTTAAAAACAAAAGTGAATCTGAAAGGTTATCCTTGGAAGAAGAATGGATGTATCCTTACGAAGGCCACTGAGTTGAAATCCTTTCTAATCTTTTGGATGTTTTTTCAAGAGGGGGAAATTTCCTATTCTCTCTCCTCAGGGAAAAGAGCCCCACCCTCAGCGGTGCACAAGTAATTATTTTAAAATAATTTTTTAGTTCCACCCAGATTCATGTGGCTTGATGGGTTTGACATGTGTTCTGATAATCAAATATGATAAGGAACAACTGCTTGGCCACATAAAGCTTCTTCAGCTCACACCCAAAAGTGGAAGGAAATAAGCTACCCATCCCTGGGAGCTTGATGTGTTCCAGTAAAAATGACATGAAGGTATGTATCATCTATCATGTAGGAATGAGAAGATTTAAATCCAGAGAGATCTGAAGATCCATGACCTTCTGAAGCAAATAGGTCTACCTTTCCAAAAGAGAAAGTCTCCTCTGTGATGACAACTAGACATTCAAATGGAGAGAGCACTGTGTGCTTCAAGAGAGAAGCTGTAGTCCCCTTCTCTAAGTGCTGTCAGTTGATGAGGGCTCAGAGAACAGCCAGATGCCTCCAAGTCAAGAATATTCAGTGTTAGTAGTTAGTGGCAGTTACTTAGTAGTTAGTAGTAGTAGTAGTCAGTAGACAGAACTTCAACAATGATAAGGCAAATGATGCCAATAACAAGCTTTCTATAACTTGAAATGTTAACTACCAAACTAGGTATCTGCCTCACATAGTGACTGGCTCATCGAAGACTCTGGGATGTGCTAGTTGAGTCTGAATCCATTCATCTTGATGGTGAAACACAGAATGTGAAATTAAGAAAACCTTTCATAAAGGGAAGTTCTTTAATCAGTTTCAGAATGACCCCATTAAAGAGTCTCACATTAATAAAATATCCTTAGACCAAATGGAAAGGTTAATTTAATTAGAAGACTGTAATGGGAATCTTATTAAATCCAGGGCCAGTGTTAAGTTTTTTAAGTCATCATTATTTTATGATAATTAACAGAACCTTTTAGCAAAATAAATGCTTGAGTTTATGAAATTCTGATTTTGAAACTTTTCTACTGGCTTGATTGAATTCTTATTATTTTCTAAAGTCTGAACAGAATGGAAAGTCAGTGAGTGATCCTGGATAAAAGCCAGTAATTAGTAGCAGTTACTTAGTAGTTAGGAGTAGTTAATAGATAGCAGTAGTTAGTAGTAGTTGTCAGTAGACAGAACTTTAATAATGATGAGGCAATTGTATGCCTCTGGCTTATTTCTGTCAATCCTGTGATGTTGGCCAGTGGAAGCTCTGAATACCGATGAATGAATCCTGAGTAGTAACAAAGCAATTTTATTTTTAGTTCACTAATGACACAACCACTGGAATGTCAAAGTTCTTATAAGATATTGATGACAGCAGGAACCCTGTTCTCAGAGCTTGAGACAGAAACGTCAAAGACAAATGTTTCTGAGGATCCAATGATAACAATTATAAATGAATTCCAAAGGCTTTGCACCTGTTCAACTACTTCCCTTGCTCTGAGAGTACATCATAGAGAAGTCTCATGGGCAACTGGTTGGCCAGGCTAGTTTGCTTGTTAGTAGGATTTTGGAGAGGAAATGCCAGAGACAAGACAATCAACACATACGAAAGATGGAGGCTGGTTCTCTTGAGAATGTCTGACCTTAACCAGAACTAGTGAAAGATCCACAGGCTGTGTGTTGGATGTGAAGATATCAGCCGACAGATTGGGTGAGGACCCCCCCTCCCCTTTTCTCCCAACATGCCAAAATACATTTCTAGAAAATGTTAACTGGTACATGGTTGCCTGCCTGCTTGGTACCATCTCTCAAGGGAAAATACAAAATCTCATCCTATTAACTTCCAGAGGTTGACCTTGACCAGATTATTACCCCCCCCCCCCAAGAACTGTTTTCAACTCTCACAGTCAAAGGCAGCAGAAGGAATCAAATTAACCCTAATGACTTCCTATCTGAAACGCTTGTTAAACAAACAAAAGGAATAAAAATGCATTTCTTTCTATTTTGGGAAAGATACCTGTTATTCCAAACAGTTCTCAAACAATGTGCACTGTGTACATTTACCTGAAGAATAAGACTCTTTCTTGGTGCTTTGTTCCATTTATGAGAGAAAATTAACTTGACATGAATTTATGGGTAATATGCAGAATACAGTTTAGGTTATTCAACACGTAAAATGTATTTTTTGTTTTTAATGTACCTATCCCTGTGGTATAGGAGAGATAAGGTAGAGAAGAACAAGTGTGTTGAAACAATGAAACAATTCCAAGAAAAAGAATCTTGCAAGTAGCAACCCAACTTTTCTATAGCTGTTACTACACTGCTTAAATGCAAACATTTGATAGAAAAAAAGACTAAAAACAATATTCACATTGTTATATCCTTGGTTCATCTAAAACATGTAACTACTGGTAGATCTGTCTGGACCATGTGGTTATGGGGCTAGACTCAAGTCCAATATCCCCCTCCTATGTATTGATCCAAATTATAATTAGTCTTGAAATATTAGTAACAATATCAAAATGGAGTTGGTTTTTAAAATGGAGAAGTATTAAGTTGCCAAGTTGAGTAATTTAAAATTATATATTTAAAAGTGGAAGAAAATTATCAAAAATATTTTATGAGACATCTGCTCAGATCTAATGTATTCCATAAAATAACTCAATGGTGTGGAAAGCATGCCAAAAAACATATTTTTCTTTGGTTGTCCAAGCCAAAAAGTATATATGCCCAGCTTTGATTTTCATGTCAAACCTGAGAATGAGATAAAATTATACAGTTGTCTCAGGAAAATGAGAATCTTTCTTACTTAAAGATTAATAACTTTCAAATATCTTAAACAAGGGTAATACATGATGAAATCCTACTGAACACACTTTCTTTGTGCCAGACTATTTCATTTAAAAATATAATCTTGTCAACAGTGTAGATAATTCTCATTCACATTATTATCATAATCATAATCATACAGCTAGATTCTTTGCATTACTGCAATGCAGGGTAAAAAGCTCCCAAGATTTTTCTTTTGGATATTTTTCAAGGATAACATTTGCTAAAATGGATTTAGAACTGTAGGAAAAGATTCACAAAGAGTATAATTTTTCACAAAAACAACCATTATGATGGTATGATTTTGATCATGGATATTTATACTATCTAGTTTATTTTTTAGGTAAGATATTTTGTGAAGCAGTTACATATTTGGTTTAATTTAATACATTTAATAATAAGAGTATTCCTCTCACTTGGAAAGAAAACTCAAGATTATGAACTTGACAATAGGGGCTGGAGCATTACAAAGCGAGAATCACACTTTTAGAGAAGATCTCCTTCTTGCAGATTTGAGCTCCTCTATTACATGTCTTTAAGGGAACCTAAGAAAAAGGTTTGTAGATTATAAGCTCACTGGCAAGGAGTTCCAGAAGAGAGGGCTATGCACCCATCCTAAGAAACCAGCTTTCTCTTCCTCCAGTACATTTTTAGATTTGGCTGAGCATACCTGAAATTATGTATGTACCACATCGATTACTAGGGTCTGGTTTCGTGAATTAACTATCGAAACTGATTCAGCAACTCTGAAGTTTGCTAATTTCTTTTTTGGTTTATTTGGTCACTAATGTGAATTTTCCTGCCCATTACATACCTGAAACACAGTAACCAGTGAGCTCTTGACCTATTCATGTTTCTTAGAGTCATATGCATTATTTGGTTTTACATATGACAGCTTTAGAGACACTGTCATGGGGCTTGGGGACATGTATATTGTTTTTTTCCCATTCTATACCTACATATATTGATAAAATAGGTTGAGGAACGGGAACAGGGGCAATCTAAATATGACCTCAAGAGAGATAAAATCGATGAAGAAGCATATAACTCGAGGGTAGTATATATCCCAAGCATTTATTGAGACAATATACGGTGTTCTAAAGTCTGTTTGCATTTGTAGAGGTAGATCACTCTGTCTCTAACGTCTGTGAAAAGTCATCATGTTTGATTTTTCTATGACAAGTTTGCTCCTAGAAGAGAAATTCCCAAGCAATTCCTTATAGTGTGAGCTTTCCTCTGTTGCTGAGAGGTAATACCAGGTGCATCACGAAGTCTACTGGCTAGACCAAGGATGGCCAGAGAAAGAATGACAAGGTTGGGCCACAGGGAAAGGAAATGGTACATTATGAAGTGATGGTCTTTCCTCAAAGTGAGTATATCAAAACTAGTGATTTACAAACCCATCTACTTAAATGCCCCTTGAGGCAATGAAATCAGAGAACCTTTGACAAAACTGAAAATCCATAGGTTCTTTGAACCCATCTCTTTGGACATCTTAGCAGGCTGCGAACAGCAAGCTGGATACTTACCATTTCCTGTGGACTGGAAAGTGAAAGCACACTCTGTCTCTCTTGAGAGTTCTACCCCTCAGTGCTTTGCCTTTCTGCTGGAAGGACATTCTTTGCTTTGGGAAATTGTTACCCGTGGTTGAATATTAAAAACAAAACAAACACCTAACTATTTCAGTTATGTTTCTTTCCCAGGGTATCCCTGGAGATAGAGTACCATCAGCAGTATTCAACCTAAATCTTTGAAATGTGCTAGAATGTGTGACAATAGTTATTGCAATAATAGTGTTTGAAAAAAATAGCAAAAATCCCCAATTTGCTATGAAACAAAATCTGCAGGGAGACATGAACACACATTAACGAACCAATCCACAAGAACACATATCCCCAGCCAGAGAAGCGTGGTTTTGCAGGTTTCTTCCATGTGTCATGCCACTTACTTCTCAATCAATCGTCACATGCATCACTTCCTAGCTTTGTCCATGCTTGCCTTGGCCAATGGATGTCATTATTATAACGATTGCTGGATGCCACTTGTAAGTTAGAATGAGTTGTATGTTGTCCGTGGTGAAATGGCCCAATGTTCCTGAAGTCATGAAAGTACTGTAACCAGGACTTGCCATGGTTATAGTTATCAACCATCAGAAAAGGAAAAACCAAGATCGAGAGAGATTCCACATTTTCAACTCAGAAGAACCAAAAGAAGTCTCAATGAAGCTGACCTGCTTTAGAAAAGAGGAGCTTCCTCATCTCCTAGAGAAAATTCTTGCATTTTTTTCCACAAAGCTCTCAGATGTAAGAGCAAACTAGATCCTCTCACTTTTTTTCTTTAGATTAAAACCAGGAATGTGAGAGCACAGAGTTTCTAGTGGAGAACGCCTGCCTACAAATGGCAGTGGAAACAACACGTTTCTATTTGCTTTGAGATCACTTCTTGGGCTGGGGAAGATGCAAGCCACCTATCCATCTCTGCAGGCTCAGTCCAAATAGTATATTTGTATGCAAATCTTTTATTTGAAAAATAATGACAACCAAATTTTCATAAACTATACTATACTATAGAAAGTGAGGTTTTCTGGAATCTTCAAGGTTGGAAGGATCAAATCAGAATCTGTCAACAAATTAATGTTTGCTCCTAAACTCTTGAGAGTCAATCAGCCAGAGAATTTTGCTGAGGTCTGGATCTTCACTATAATGCTCATTTTTCTCTTTATTCAAGAAGCAAACACTGGCTGCCAATTTTATGTGAAATTAAAGATCAGTATTCAAGAGACATGTCAATTCTTTGATTCAAGAAGAGTGTTTGAGTTGTACCTCATTTTTTTCGCCTTTGAAAGTGTGCACATGATGACACGATGCTGTGATGCAAGGGCCTGTGGGAAACTTTAAGATGCTCAGATGAACAATGAGCGATTTGCATGCACCTAGTGTCCAGATTCTACCAGAGCAAGAGGGCACTCCTTCTCCTTCCCCTCCCCCCAATTCTTATTCTATGTCTGGTGTCACCTCTTCCTGTGTTCTTTTGATCGCATGAGACATGAAAGTCAGGGACTCATACAATTCACAGAATCAAAAATTATCAACATAAAGAAGTTGTTCTAGGAATGAGAAGAAATACAATATATGAAACTAAATGAACAATTTGCTTGTCCCTCAGAAGTAACTATACTTCCTAAAACCAGTGTGTTGGGCAGCATGATTTACTACAATGTGCTGTGTGATAAAAAGTTGTAATGGCTTCTGAGCTCATGTCCTTGGATGCAGAAGGCAAGAAGATAGAGTTAAATTAAAAGGTGGAAAAGTGGTGAAAAGAAGGCACACCCAATGCTTATCCCAGCATCACAGGACAAACATTCTGATTCCATGTGCTGCTCATGGGCCATTTCAACATAGCATGACCAAAGGGTTGACATTTGCATGAGCTTAAATTTTTGGCTGTCTCCTTTCCCATGGATGAGGATACCAACTGCACAAGGATACCTTTTTGGTCTTTATTTCTTCAGAGCATGAAAACAAACAACCGGAAATGAAGTAGGTGACAGTGAGGAGAGGGGACATTCCACAGTACAGAACATGCTGTGCCACTGGTGATGAAATCACAAACAGTTAGAAACTTTATTGTTTTTGTCTGTGTCAATAACGTGTACCAATTGTAAGGAACAGCACCGCACGTGCCTGTCCCCCTAAAGCCGTGCACAATACACACAAAATAAAAATAATCAAACAAAGAAAATGAAATCATTTACACATAATAATTAAGAACCCTGAACATCCAGAATCAGATTTTCCCTACAGCATGAAGACTGAAAAGGCAAACAAACCAGAAAGCTTGAACTGGAAACTGACCACAGCAAGAAGTTCTTGGGAAGTTCTCTGTGAAAACTCACTACAGAATTATTGACATTCCAAAGATGGCTTCAAAACGGAACAAAACAGAACAAAACAAAAAACCAGTGCAAACCTTTTCTAAGGTTTTTAAGCACATATATCCTTTAACTATATTTACTGGGTATTTCTAGCCTAGCTTTCCACTTTTAAAATCTAAAATTAAGATTAAAACAATTAAAACAGGATGGCTTAGAGCGCTCCACTGAGGAGTCCCCAGTGTCACCACTGTTGGTGGCCTGTGGCATGTTGTTATGGAAAGGTACCATTGTCACAGAGATTAAGAACAGGCTAATTAGGTCTTCTCAGTGACATCGGTCATCACCAGATTGCCCTGCTTGGTCTAAATTAGGATGATGAAAATACCTGTGCATTGGCCAAGGCTATAAAGAGTATTTTCCCGAGCTAAACATTACATTCTTTTAGGAAAAACAAAACATGAGCATTTGGTCAACTACCTTTGTTGTTGTGCAATTTTAATGTGACTATGTTAAAAGTCATAATTATTTTTCTCTTGAAAGATAAAAACTGTCTCAGTGTCAACTCTTACTCTTTGAGTAGGAATCCCATTCACTACATACCTCTTTGGAGCAGGAATCTGGGCTGTCTTGGTCACTGTTCAGCTCCCAGGATGTAGAATTACCTAGCCTATTGAATGGGCAACAAGTCTCTATTCACTAAGTCACTACATGTTGGTTAAACAATGAACAGCTATGATCACTGAGTGGAAGAAGGGAAAAGAGATCTCAGCGACATTTATTTCTTAAGTATCTGGAGTCAGTGCAGAGGGCCAGCGAGGCTCAGAGAAGTGCGTGAGAGGTGGGCCAAGCCATCCCATTTCCCATTAGTAGAATCACAGCTTTTGGAATGTTGGGTTTATCTCTGCTCTTTGGTATTTTTGAATGGAAAGAGCCATTCCTTTCTTAGGGTTAAAAACTCCCCAGTCTCTGTGAGTCATTTCCTCTTAGTCACACCCAGTGGACCTCTAAAGTCCCACTGGTCACTCAGACTTCTTTTCCACTCAGGAGTCGCTAACAAATTCAGGGAGTCTGGACTGAGAGGTGAATGGAACAGGGCTCAAAACAGCCTTCTCCATTAAAAAAAAAAAAAAAAAAAAAGAACTAGCACTATCTGTCATCTGTGCCAGACAGAGCAGATGTGCAATAAATACTTTGGGGGACAGGTGGTGTGGCTGTAAAAGTCGAGGCACATCCAGAGTATCCACTTGTCTCCCCAGCCTTTCTCCTCAGCCTACCTGAATTCATGGGTGATTCTTAGAGGCCTCTGATGTGCTCCACATAGCTGATATTTCATGGACATCTTTGTAGTTTGCCTGTTACCCTCTCAATAACGTCAATCTCTCTTCACATGACAGTTATTGCTTCTTAGAAATGAGCGTGCAGATTCATGAACAATAAGCCATTTTCTTCTTTTGTCCCTGTTAATATCCAAACTCAAGAACAACTCAAAAGGAACAACTCAGGTGAAAAGAAAACTCACTTATGTCTGTCTTCAATGTCCAATCAACATCGCTGAATGGGAGGACAGTATTTGCTATACTCTACTATTTACAGATACTCTTTGTTTTATTTGTTTTTCATCCATGCACTGTGTAATGGGGATCACGACAACAGTCCCAAACAGGCACATGAAGGAGGGCAAATGTTCAGTCATGACTGGAACAGGATTGTGCAAGCCATGGATGCCACTGAAAATAAAACTGATGGAAAAATCCCAGGCAATAGCAATGTGGGACCTGGACACAGGTGGTGACTGAAATGGTAGCGTTTTGGGAGTGGGGTTAATCTTCCTGCTTGCAGGGGCTGGGTAGAGGGCAGGAGGAGGTCTGGAATGGAATACCTGGGGAAGAGGCTGGGCTGGAAGGAATAAGGGTCTTGCTAATCACAATTCAGAGCTAAAGAGCTAAGGGATGAAGAGTTCTGCCAGTTCCTGGGAATCTGGGCACATTATCCCTGTACTATTGAACAAGAGTGCCAGGCACCATAGCTTTTGACTGCATCTAGAACCATTGCTTTTCCTGGCTCCTTTTCAGCTCCCATGCTTCTTCCTGGAGGCAGTTCACCACTGTTCACATTCCGGAGATAAGCATAAAATTTGGTAATATAGTGAAGATGTGTGTTTTTCTTCTTCCATGCCCAGATCCTTCCTTAATCCAAAGTAATGTCAAAAGAGTTTGGAGGAGGTGAGGAGAGAATCTTAATGATTTTATAATCGATCCCAAATCCATTCACCTTTGGGTGGATCACCACTTTCTATAAGGAGAAGTAGGATCTTGGCCTTCCAAACAAAACAAAACAAAAGCAAACCAAAAACCAAAAGCCAAACATCAGCCATCTACCTCCTTCCCCCTCCCCCACCAATGGAAACAAACAAACAAAAACAAAACAAAACAAGAAAACAAATAAAAGCCTTAACCATTTATGAACTCGGAGAGAGTATAGCTCTTCTAGGACCAGCTGCAAGATGGCCCTGCCTCCACACCTTGTTCAACTCGATGATGCCCGGGAATGGGAGATGACCGTTTCTGACTTCCGGCCTAGTTTGGAGTATGTTCTCAAAGCTGGATTCCATCAGCAGGTTAAGTGAACATGACAAATGTCAGTTTCCTCTGTTCATTATACATAATTTTTATGTATATATATATATGTATACATATATATATAAATTTACTATATCTGATTGTTCCTTTAGAAGCCTTTTATGTGGCAGTAGGCCTCCAGGGAGGAGAAGAAAATGTACAAGAGCCACAGAAGCACAAACAGGGAAGATGTGAGGAGCTTGGCAGTCCGGGGCCCTCCCAGCTCACCTCCTATTTCTGGCCTCCGCCGATACAGCAGCACCCCCACGTTGATGAAAGCAAAAATAGTGAAGAGAGTGACAGAGAAAGCTAGCGTGCCAGGGGACACTTTGAACTGTTCCCCGTTGGCCGCATGGTAGATGGCAGCAATGGACCAGGCCACACCGATTCCCAGGAAGACATTCACAGCGTTGCTTCCAGTAACATTGCCTATAGATGCATCTGCATACTGGTCCTGGGTAGCTGCTACTTTGCTGGCAAATGTGTCTGTAGAGAAAGAAGAAACAGGCCACGACACCGAGTTAACCTTATAAAGTAGAGTCATGGGGTACAAGGAACTTCCATTGTGTATGCTAGACTCAAGCCCACAGTAGACTTCTCTGTCTCTTTTGAGTCAGTCTTGTGGTCAAAGAAACAGAACACAGATCTCAGGAGTCAAGGGCTTAGTGCTGTCTGCATCACTGACAGAGAAAGCCATATAAGTCAAATTTTTATCCACAGATCCCATAGTTCTTTGTCTACCAGGCTTGCATGGCAGGTTTTTCTTTTCAGGAGTATTTACAGCCCAAGTTATATCTATATCCAGTGGGGACCTTCAAAAGACTGACTATTACAAGGCTTCATCCAGCTGTTCTTGGTCATAATCCCTGTGGCCTGAAAATCTATTTTCCCAGAATCCCACAAGATTTCTGGGTCACTATGTGTTGAAAACGGTTGCAGGAGGGTATTTGCAATGTGCTGGATCAGCAGCTATTGCTTATAGATGACAGAGCTAAGATGTCAGGAGAGGGTTCCAAAGATCATGAAGCAAGTCAATACTGCAATTGAAAAGAATCAGACTGTAATCATAGCTGGCATTTGCCTAGAGACTTGAGAATAGGAAAGTAGGTTCATCTGCATGGCAGTATTGATTGTGATAACCGTATTGATTGTGATAACCGTATTGATTGTGATAACCGGAGCTGATGAAAGGCAGCCCAAGGGTGATAAGCAGCATGCCACACAGCTAAGAGGAAATGATGGTGGACCTGGTGCATCTCCTTCCTGCCTTCTAGGCTCACACTTGCTCACTGCACCCTCTTCCCATGCCACAGACACTAGAATGTATCTTCCATGCTCTTTGCTAACAACCTTCACTGTGTCTTGTCTTGAAGATAGGAAAATTATGCCTTACTATCAAAGGTCAAGTTTTTGGACAGCCCAGCTCAGACTTCTCCATGAGTAGAATAAAGAGATTTATGGTCCTCTTTTACAATGAACTCTGTGACCCTGGGTCACAGTTCTTCACTGGAATGGAGGTCGTTGACATCCCCTCAGATTTGGTATTTATAAGATAGAATAGAACATAGTAATGGCTGCTTATACTCTTTGGTCAGGGTAGGTAGCTTTTGTAGAGACAATAAAAATGGAGCAGCATAGATTGGTTTACAAGTTGGGATGGGTTGCAGTATGACTGCACTTGTTAATTATAAAGATACTCCATTTCCCAGTTGTGTGTGTTCCTGACATCAAGGCTTAGTTTCAGGGCTGGTGAGATGGTTCAGCGGATAAAGGGGATTTCTGTGCAAGTTTCTTATCCTATGTTTAATCCCTGGAACTCATGAAAAAAATCTGCTCCTCAAAGATGTCCTTAACCTCCACTCCAATGCCATGGCATGCTCACCCACACTCATCCCCCTCCCCCTTTCTCTGTGTGTCTGTCTCTCTGTCTCTGTCTGCCTGTCTGTCTCTCTCTCTCTCACACAGACGCACACTCTCCATCACATACACACTACTTCACACATGCTGTCTCTCACACAGAGCTGTTTCAGTGGTCCTTGTAAAGCGCCATGCACAACATGTTCACAGTAGGTGTTGATACTGGCTGCACTGAATCCACAATTGCTGTTTTAGTCATGGTGAGTGTCATATGTCTACCAGCTTCTGGGCCTTGAGGGTATCCTGCATGCTCTGGCAGGGTCATGTGACATGTGTCATGTGATACTTGAATCAATTTCTTCTTTCTGCTCCTTTTCTGTCATTTAATGTCCCATGAATAAACTTCTATGGGGACAATAGGAGAAGTGTGCAAGTTCATATCACTCCGCAGATCCCCTGCTTTGTGAAGGG
Source organism: Rhynchomys soricoides (assembly GCA_019843965.1). Lineage (NCBI taxonomy): Eukaryota > Metazoa > Chordata > Mammalia > Rodentia > Muridae > Rhynchomys > Rhynchomys soricoides. The sequence continues at coordinate 11,902,209 of JADRCH010000014.1, read as the reverse complement.
GGAGAAGGTCCTTTAGGTTGACCAGAGCCAACTGAACTCACTGCTTGTGATCACTGCTTGTGATAGATGGAGATTTAACACTTCTTCTAAAATGAAGAAGATGAAGAAAACCACTACATACTCCATAGAACACACACAGGTTCTGTGTGTGTTCTCATTTAACCATTTCATGGTCTTACAGCCAGATGTAATTATTCCATTTTTGTAATTTTGGGGTCTCTAGCATCATTATCTTATCTTGGATGGGGTACTGGATGGAAGAGAATTTTATGCCAACAAGATTTCAGGGTTACTGGGCAGTGGTGGCACATGCCTTTAATCACAGCACTCGGGAGGCAGAGTCAGGTGGATTCCTGAGTTCGAGGCCAGCCTGGTCTACAGAGTGAGTTCCAGGACAGCCAGGGCTACACAGAGAAACCCTGTCTTGAAAAACCAAAAAAAAAAAAAAAAAAAAAAAAAAAAAGATTACAGGGTCTATTCCCAGTTCGCACGTTCACACTGTGTTTCCCATCCCAGGAAGACTAGCTCTCTTTCCTCTTAGTTTGTTACAGGTCACTCGGCTCCTTCCACTCAGAAACACTGGAAAGCAGGTTTTCATCAAAGATCTTTTTTCTGTATCAAAGGGAAAAGGCCTGAGAAGGTGTAGCCAGTCTGTTTATCCACCTCTTGGATTTGCTCTCTCTTCTGTATTCCCCATCACACACAGCAGCTCAATCAGGAGCCTCAGAGATGCGCGAATCAAGAAAACCAGACATGTCCTAATGGCCTCCGCATTTCATTATTAAGAATTATTGGAGCTGCTGATGCTTAAGCAACCTTAAAAAAGTTTTTGTGGCTTTCTTTCTCCAGGGACAGCCAGTACAGTAGAACAAAGAGAGAAAATGAAACAAAACAAGACAAAACAACCTCCCACAAATCAAAAATACCAAACCAAACCAACAAACCACAACTACAACCAAAACCAAAACCAAAACCAAGAGCCCAAGAGAAAGCAGCTTAGGGGAAAGTCAATGCTGGGAATTCCCTGAGCCTTGCTCTGATCTTGGGTGATTGCCAATGACAGATGGCCAACCAAGTGAGGTGGGGCAGTTTCAGGAGGAGAAGAGATGCTCTCCTTCTGATGCAGAGACCCGTTACAAACCACTCCTCCTTGTTTTAGCACATAGGTCGAGGGCTCCTGCCCCAACTCTACAGACAGCATTCTTTGCCTACATAGGGGAAAAGAGCACAGTCAAAAACTCATGTATCCAGGGATCTGATGACCCAAGGTTTGCTAGATTGGAGAATATACCAGGTCTGTGGTAATTTCCATTATTGCTATTTTTCAGTGGCCTGTTTATGTGACTATTGTATGAATGTTCCAGTTTGTAAGAACAGGTTCTAATTTCAAATACTTTTCTCTGGAGTCCCTGGCAATTAGGAGTCAAAATTAACAAGTTATCACATAAATAAAACATGTTCAAAGCCTCTTTTAGTCTGGTAGGTTTTATTTACCTGGGTTATTCACTGAGTCTCTTGTCTACTTTTACTTTCGATTCAAGAGCTGTGTAAAAACATTGAAAGAAATGTTTGGCCATCTGTCATCCAAACCATTAACCTTGACTGTGATAGCCATAAATGTAATGCAATGGGGTCTCCCCAATTCACTCTCTGTTGTTGCTCTGCTGCTCTGTGCACAGAACAGCATTTCACACCCCATATGTTAAAGGGTGATAAACCTTACCCTGAGCCCTGAGCCTGTAGCCTGACTGTGGTTGACCAAGACAAGTGCCGATCTGCAAAGTAAAATAGAAGAAGCAACTACTGCCATGGTCTTAGAAGGGATGCTAGCATGTTTAGAGGTTGGCTTGCTAAACACAGAGACACAGGAATCAGATTTCCAATGTGATTCATATACATTCAGACATGTTGATGATGGCGTACATCTGCTTTCATACATACTTATCCCCAGCTGGCTTTCATGCTTTATCTTCTGTCTTGAGCTTTAATTTACTGTGTGTCAGTTGTAATCCCTGTAACATTTAGTGCTATCTTGTTATTCTCTATGATTATAAATCAGGAAGTGGGAAGGTTTCCAAGATTTAAACCACACATCAGAAAGTTAGGCCAAAACTGTTCTCTGTAGACTTGTTTCCAGTTCACTTTATATAACCTTGGCCAAGTCATCAGGTCAGCATACAAGAAGAGACCCCCATTTTCCTTCAGGACTAATTATTATTTTTTTCTTAACCTAAATCCCTTTAACTTTATAGCTACTTGAACATCTCTTCCGGAAATAGCCATCCTTACGATGTCACAGGTGGGACCTAGAGTTATCTCTTATAAATCAAGAGTGTCCCCTCACCTCAGATAGTTCATCATATTCTCTACTTTTTTGGGACAAATGCCCAGTTTGTGCTTAGGACTGACACAAACCTTAGCCTAGTTTCATGGTAGAGATACGGTTATATCTTCAGTACATACAGACTACAGATGGACATGGTCCATTACATACAGAGTTTCACAGTGTCAAAGTGGCAGGTAGCCCAAGGAGATATTCTGGCAAGGAATTCTGAAGGCTCCCTTGTGAGGCAACCTGCCCTTCCAGTTCATTTCCTCATCGAAGGCAAAGACTCTAGAAGACCTCTAAGACACTTCCTAATTTTGTTGTTTGAGTATCCCACCCAGTATGCCAACATACTTAAATTCCTTTTGATTTTGTTCTATTTCCGTAAAAGTTTGGATGTGACCATTTTTCATTAGAAGCAGTGAGGATTCGGAGAAGAAAGATTTTCAGAACCAAAGATACTGCGTTAACCAAGCTGTGTTAGTTTTAATAAAATTAACCTACAGAGCACAGCCTTTTGTCTTTTAGCAATAGGTAAGAAACATTGGAAATGATTACCTTCCACCTTCCTGAGGGAAACTGCCGTGTAAATGGAATACAGGAAACTTTGTCTCAAAGGCTATAGTTGATTTTAATTGTGTTTACATATTATTAGCATCAGATATATGTGGAAACATTTGCCTAACCTTTGCTCACAAAAATGTACATTTGGGATCCGCTCTAGGCTGGTTTACTCAGACTCTATAGAAAAAGGATTTAGAGATATACCTTTTAATATGTGTATTAATTCCCAAGGCTAGGAGTTAGGAGATTCTAAGATTTTTGAAATAGGAGGAACCAGAATGGCTGCTAGTGCCCTGCTGGAATGAGCTGGGTTCCTGGAAGCAGCTAATCAGAGGCAGATAGCATCTGGTTTCTCTTGGGAAATTGATGCCCCAGATATGATGGTCATTTTGCTCATAAAACAGCTTGGGTGGTTGTAGAGGAGGTGCTGGGGCTGCCTAACTGGAATTGCCTCACTGGAGTCATGTTTTGTGCATGTTTTGTAAACATTCTTTCTGCACAGCTACACTGAAAAGCCAATGAAGGGGGTAAGGGGAGTGATCTTCCTAAATTAACTAGATTTTTGCTCTTACGGGAGAAGTGTGTGTACCTTGTAGGGTTTGAAGGGAAATGAATCACCATGAACAGAATCTAATGAGTGCTTAATATTACTAGCTATTTCTACGGCTGAACAAAGCCAGAGACGGTATACATGAAGGAGAACCAGACTTCATGCTGATGATTTTAAACTTTTTGGAGCTGTAACAAACACTTTTTGCAAAGGAAACTTACTAACTTCACAGCCTCATGCCTTTCAAGGTGATAGTATAAAAATGATTCTTAAAAAAATTCAAAGCAATTCTTCTTTTAAGAATTGGGCAAATCATCAAGAGTCATTAGAGATTTCCTGGTTAAGCTCCCCATCTTCCATGTGGCTGTAATGCAGGCCCTGCTGAAGCATTATGTATGCATGCTCCTCTGTTCTTTCTTCCCTCTTGTGCTTCTGCCTCCTTTTCAGAATTCAGGCAGAAATCATTTGTTCAGGTGCTAACTCTTCTGTCACTAGCCAGACATAAACAGGATTTAGCCTTGAGTCAGTTGTAACATTTAATATACCCAAGTAAATACGGACTCCACTGCTGGCCACATGAAATAATCCTTATTTGGCTTCCAAGCAGAGTGCCGGAAACCAGAGAATTACAATGGACTTATTAATGATGGGAAGAAAAGTTGTAAGAACTAAGTAAAAGGCGGGTTGGGAGTGGGGTAGACGAAACTAAAAATTTCTGCCTCTAAAGCTGTCTTTAAAGAGATCGAAAAAGACAGAGATAGTCACAGAAAACTGCAAGAGGTTTCTTGCTGGCAAGGTCAAAGATAAAAGTTCCTTCGTCTTGTCTCCACCCCCATCTCCTGGGGTAAATAAGAATCAACAGGAGAGCAACTAGCAGGCCCTTCCTGACTCTGCTGAGCGCAATTTTAAAGCTTTCCCAGGTTATAGCCAGTGTCAAACAGGTATTCTTTCTCCCTGTAAGGAAGACAGGTACCTCCCCTGGGCTAACTGGGCAAGGTTTCCTACAGGAAAGCTCTGACATCATCAGCAAACAGACCTGCCTTTGCTTTTAAATGGCAATTTAGTTGCCATCTTGAGCTGTTCCCTTGAATGTGAGCATTTTGCAAAGGTACTCCCCCGGCCGTAGATTTCCTACCAAACTGCATGATGCTGGCCTTTAATCACAGCACTTGGGAGGCAGAGACAGGCGGATTCCTGAGTTCGAGGCCAGCCTGGTCTACAGAGTGAGTTCCAGGACAGCCAGGGCTATACAGAGAAACCTAACCCCCTCCCCCCCCCCCAAAAAAAAAGTCAAAGAAAAAATTCTAATTCAAAGGGAAAAGTAATGAGAAGTCCCCCCCCTCCCCCCAGGGAACACAAGGTAGAGAAGAGAAAGACAAACAATTTAAACACTTTCTAAAGTGCACTTTGATCTATGTCCTCAGCTGAAAACGACAACCTTCCAATCTATCTTAATCAAGCAGGGGTATTTTTTGTTTTCAGTGAAACATCCATATATTCTTGAGAGGATTGCATCCATATATTCTTGAGGGGACTGAGGCCCCTCCTCAGTGGAACTCCTGGGTTGCTGGCATTTGGTAAAATTTGCTAAGTATCTAAATAAATAGCCTGAGCATTTCCTTTTAAGATTTTATTTTCATTTCTTTATGTGAGCATTGGGAGGGAAGGATCAGGCCTATGAGTCTGCGAAGGCCGACAGAGCCCTGAGTCCCCTTGAGCTGGAGCTGCAGGTGGCTGTAAGCCCTTGGGTGTAGGTGCTGGGAACTGAACAGGTTTTCCTTAAGAACAGTGCATGCTCTTAACTCCTGAACCATCATTCCATCCCCATCTTGAATCTTTAAGAAGACCTTGACAGCTTTCTTGGAATTGGAATTGCTGTATTTATTTGAATTTCCTGGTCACTCAATCCATCTTCTTTTTGGTTTTAAAGAAACCCTACACCAACTAGTCTAGTGTGTAGAAGAGTAGTGATATTTCCTTCTGGCTGTCCTTTGAGATTTTTATGTGGGTCTGCAATAGAGTGGAATATGTGTGCCCGCAGTCTTAGGACCCTCATTTTGACTCCCACTTGTTTATTGCAAGAAATAAAAATGACATGTTTTTAAATTACATGTTTGAAATTCCAATGCCCGTCCGAGGAGTAAGGAGGCTGAGGTGGGCTGATCGGAGAGAGGTCCTTTTGTTCTTTCTAAACCTTATGGACAGGCAGCTGAATGCTGACGACTTCTGCCCATCATGGAGACATTTACCGAATGGACTCTAAGGTAGGTGGCTCATATGGTCACCAGAATCAGTGTGTCTCTGTGGGTAACCACGACTGCTCCTGAGGAACACTGGTTCTAAACACATAATCTGCATAATCCAAGTTCGATAGCAAGCAGCAAAGCTGTGGCAAGATTGGCCCTGCTCTCAGTTTTCATCAACTGTCTATGTTAATTCAGGGTGATTAATCTCAAAGGCCTCTGAAACCTCATTTGTAAATCGGGTAAAGTGTAAGTGCTCATTTATACAGCGTTAAAATGGTCTCATAGAGGGATGTAAAAGGACCCAGCCTGGTACCCGGGAGGTGGTAGTTTAAAAAAAATATCTATTACTATGTTTTCAGAAGCTTTTGTTCCATCAATAGCAGAGATTACGGTGATGTTGTTTGATCTTTTATCACAGATTACTTCAAGGAGGTGATTTGGGGTTAGTAGACTCTCTCTAGGAAGATGGGAGAACGTGATTCTGTCCGCTATGTCCACAAAATAATGGTGGTAATAGAGATAACAGTCACCACTTCTTGAGGCTTACTAGGGTAGACATAATCCATGGATTCTAATTTAGCATAAGTGATGTGTACACTATTGTTACTTTTGTTTTACAAATTAGACAAAGTGTAAAGATTAAGGAATGTGTTCAACGTTATATTACCAACGGGGCCCAAACCTTGAGGTTCAGTACAAATGAGCAGGGCCCTAGCTGGAGGCAGATTTCTTCATCACCAGACTACAAAGACTAGACTATTGACACATCTTAAATTTGAAAGTGGACAAAGAGTTGAAAGAAAATACCAAGCACCTTTGTCTCGTTTGCAACCAACTATGACAACACAATGTTAAAATGGCTGCACGTGTGAATAAAATCATTATTTTCTATAGAAGTACCAGCTTGGCTTCTTAAGTAAAATGCTATATTGAAGAAGACTTGAGAGTGGTTAAAAGCCAGAAGCTTTCATGGATGGCCCTCCATTCTTCTAGAATAGAGTTTCTTAACCTGAAGGTCACGACCTTTTGGGGATCTGATGACCCTTTCACAATGGTCACCCAAGACCATCAGAAAACAGATATTTGTGTTATTATATTTACAAAGGTAGTAAAATTACAGTCATGAAGTAGGAATGAAAATAATGTTATGGTTGGGGGTCTCCACATGAGGACCTGTGTTAAAGGATCACGGCATTGTGGAGGCTGAGAACCACTGCTCTGGGGCGCTGACAGAGTTGTAAGCGACTATAAAGCTATTGTTCAGTTCTTGGTTTCTGGCTTTTCTTGGATTACATTTATGCCGTCTCTCTCCACCATACCCCGAAGCAGATATGGGTAGACGTGTTTTTAAAATAGCATGGGGGCTCTGATTAATTCTATGTTTGAGGTGTGATTCTATCACTTTCATTATAAAACTTAATAACACGGAGTCTGTGAGAGCACAAACTCAGTCTGGATTAATTCCAAATTCAGCAGCATGTGGATGATTTTGAGAAGGGAAGAGCGAAGCGAATTCGGAGCTCGAACATGCAGGAGCACATAGGAGCTGTCATCTCCTCAGGCCAGCTGGTTTGTGATTTGGAAACTTACTTCCTGCTTCTAAGACAACCCAGGCCCAGCTTGTTTCTTCTGCCTCTTATTCCCTCTCTGTCTCTGTCTCCTCGCTCCCTACTCCTCTTCCCCTCCCTCACTATCCTCTGTTTCTCTTTCTCTCTCTCCATCTTTCTATCAGAACTTTACCCTTTCCCTTTTATGCTTTGTATAATTCTCAAACACTCATCTTCTCCTTGAATTTGCTCAGGTTACCTCTGCTTCAAGTCCCGCTCAAGAGAGGGAAAAACGTGTTTGGCGCTAGGCGTCTTGAGAGAGCTAGTGGCTCTTCCCAAGGATCTGTATAAGAAACTGTGCTTGAAGACCTCTGCCAGCCCCCCTCCCCAAACCCTTCCTCTTACCTCTAGGCTGGAGTGGAACTTCCTGGTCAGCTCAGCGACCCTAAAACCTAACCCTGTGGATTTAGACAGCACACAGAAGACGCTCACCATATTCCACACAGATGGATTCTTCTGAATGGGTTGCCATGTTGATTACAACAACACCTAGCTCCTGCTTTGCTGTGATTTGGCTTGTGTCCGCCAATTAGCTCATTACTGTGTAAGTGGCCTGCATAACCATCTGAGGTAAGAACACATATTGGTCCAGCATTTCAGCTTCTGATTTAGAAATGGAACTAAAATTAGAAATAAATTTAGCAGGTGGGTAAGTTCGTGTAAAGTCTTGGTTTATGCAGAGTTTTTAATGTTAGAAAATAGTTAGGAAAAACCCACTTTCCAATATCTTTGATAAAATAAATCGTAACTCATAAGATTTTAGAATTGTTAAAATCGTGAATGTCTACAACGCACTACTGCTATGTGACAAAGCAGGCCATGTAATGTATGCAATATGTGTAATATGTAATAATATATATAATATGTGTAATATATGTAATATGTGTGCTATGTATGATATGTATAATATATGATATAATATACAAAAAAGATTAGTCTATTTAAAAATGTGAGTCAAAATATTCCAGTGTATATATTTTTGTGAAATTTCATTAAAAATTACAGAAATTTAAAGTTTGATACAGGAATGTTAATTGGTGGTAAGACTTTTTGAATGCCTTTATGATTTTATGAGGGCAGAAGAAAGTCAACTTGAGTTTTTCACATAAGAGAGCCACACTATCTCACAGATCTGTTCAGGTTTCCTGGTTATTTATGGACCTTGTCAGACAGTCCTACAGATTGTTATGCAATTTCTTGCCACTAAAAATCCCGCCATAGACTCAAGACAATAATACTTGATTTTAGAAAACTTACTGATACCAACTTCTTCTGCATGGTTTTCTCTCTACTGCCTAAATGCAGGACTCTGGAAGCACAGAGTGTGGGGCAGGTAGGACCTCCGTAGACTGCTAGAGCAAGGCCATGGCAACTGTCACCATAGCAACTGTCCACCCCCACCCATCAGCCTTGCTTTCAGATCCCCACTTGACAAACAAGCTACCTCTGGAGCTCTCTTTGCCAGTTTCGGCCATCTGATGCCTCAACACACACATTCCTCAGAAGAAGGACATTTTCATGACCATTTTGTACATCTGGGTTTTTTGTTATTTTGTAAATACAGCTCAGGAATGACAGGCTATAATTAGTCCTCTGCTGAGCCTGGTTACAGACCCTACTGGGGATCATTTCTGTTTGAATCTGCAGAGAGTCTTGCTGTTTGTCTCGACCCATGATATTTTACTATGATAACCTAATAATAGCTTGCAATTTATGAGAGCCCATGCCCTAGAGCCCCCTGTGCTCCAGAGGGAAAAAAGAAAACAAGCATAATGCAGTTCTCCGATCACAAATGATAGAGCCCAAATCAGCCATCTTTTCCTTGTGCATGACGTATAGGATTTATATTTGCTGAGCTAAATGAAGGTTATCAAATATGGTCACTCCCCAATTTAGCAACTTTGGTGATCATGTGCTGGGAAAGGTGTCTACATCATGGAAGGCATTTTATGGATTTAATTTTTAGAAAATTCCTGAGAAGAGAGAATGTAAGGTGTGTGTGCTGGGAGCAAGGGTGGTATCCAGCTGGCATTGCACATAAATGCCAAGCACCATGACTTTATATTTATACTATGCTCTATTCCAAACAGATACCAACATTCTTTTATACCCACGTGTAAGATTTACCATTCAAATTAAGTGACAATTGTATTTGCCTTCTTTTCTAAAAATACCAATGAGCCTGGATTCATTCTGTTGCTCACACTGTGTCGATGCTCACACTCTGTCCATGACATAGAAATGAAGTGACACCTTCTTGTAGCCTAATATTTCTTCTTATGAGTTTGGCAGCAGTGTGGAATTCCTGGTAAAGGGTGATAGGCCCTGGTGAATAGATCTGGGTTTCTGGATTCTCTCCCTCATAGTTGTGATAGGTTTGTATTGATCATGACACTTTGGAAAATGAGGAGCTGAATTAATGACCCTGGGCTCCTTAACACTGGCTACCATCAACAAACTGAAGTGATCGAAGACATATATAAAAGACTTGCATAGTGTTAAACATTGGGGAGCATCCTACAATTCCTCAGTGTTGATTCTAAGTGTCACTGTGTAATTTTTTTCTTTCTAGGAAACAAAAATGTATGAGTTAATAGTATTTCTGGGGAGAAGGTACTTTGAGGTATTTGGATTGTTTTAAAGATGTCAAAATTTACAGATGCCCAAAGCAACTAAGATGAAAAATACCCTCACAGAGTTGCAAGATGTCTGGTGAAAAGACATTTACACATCTTTATGTGTGTACAGTAAAATCCATCCTTATGTATTATAAAAGGAAGTACAATTACAGTAAAATGGAGAGCCCACATTTTTATATTAAAATGTCTTCATTGATAACTCAGAAAAGACAGAACTATGGAGTTAAAAAGTGTGCAAGGGATTTTTTGAGGCTGGAAAAAAAAATCAAGATTATCTGTATATGGGAAGGGATCTTATTTGGAGTACTCAATGCCCTAAAACAAGACGTTTTAGGGTAACAATAACATAAGCCAGCGAATTTACTAAACAGTCAGTATGGGGTATTCTTCAAATGTGTGCATTTTACGGTTTGGAAGTAATGCCTGAATAATGTGTTAAAAATGTAGGGTTGGCCTGCATTTACAAGAACAGAAGAGTAGCCTTTGAGATTTGTTTTATTTCCATTTCCAAATATAAGGAGAAAAGGAAAAACTCCAGTACACATCCTTGTCAGAGAGACGACAGCACACCTTTTGATCTTTATGGAGCTAAAGGGACTGAGATCTTTGTTTTAAACTATACTTGCTTCTTGTGAAATGTACCTAAGATGGAAAGAAATGGGGACTTACATTCTCTCACAAAACACAAGCATAACATTAGTATTTCAAGTGTAAGAAGCCACACACACACACAAACACACACACACACACACACACACACACGGACATGTGTGCACACATACACACACAACATCCTGTGTCTCCTGGTGTTCTTACTTTGACTGGCAGAGAGTATGTAAGAAATCTCAGGCAAGATAGGATGGAGTATTTTTAGCCCCTCTCTCTTATCCTGTGATTCTAATAAGGTTGAGTGAAATTGGCTGGTGTGCCATTGGGGCACTAATCCAAGGCCTCTGTAGGGCTTCAGGCTGGGCGTGACCTATGCTCAGTATCTCTGCTCCCTGGACTGCCTCCTGAGACATGACATCATTGCTATCATCCTGGTCATGATCCAGCCTTGCGTTCAATGCTATGTGTTCACGCAGTGTTGAGAAAAATAAGTGAAGGGCTGTAACTGCTGGCAGGAAACTTTAAAGTCATGTAATACAGGCTCGTTGTCTGATAAGGAAGAATAAACTCTGCAGGAGGTTTTGAAATGGATCTCCCAGGTTCTTGCAAGTGTTTTGGGCTCTTTGCATTGCCTCTTTTGTGAAGTGTTTTGCTTTAGACCAAATGGCAGCTATGGTGTTGGTTACAGAATTCTTATGAAATCTGATATCCAGCCCTCTTTTACTTCACTATCCTTGTCAAGTTTTGCTCTTGTACACTTCTTTCCACTTCAGTTAACATCACCTAACTGCGGGCAACTCCGCTGGGGAGTACTGGCCACTTAACCCCTAGAAGGCTCCAGGCTGCAGTAGGATTAAGATGGGGTCTGTAGGAAAGCCACTGAAGTGACTAATGCTGCCTGGGGCTGCTTCCCCCTGTGGCCTTGCCTCCAGCCTGACCGTGGGTCTGACAGTCCTGTTTTAGTAGCGATGACCTTTCTTGGTAGTGAAGAAGCTAGCTGTTTAATGTTAGAGTATCAGAAGGCATAACATCCCTGCCTTGAGGCAGCCTCTTGGAGGAGCCGACACCAGAGGCGCTGGGGAATCTTGGCTCCGGGTAGACCGTTTGAGATGATGGAAAAATGTTTACCATTTAACTAGATATGCATGCCTGATGTAGAGTGGCTCCCTTTGAATACAGAGTGTTTGACTTGAAGTGCCAATGTTCAAAGATTGGAGCTCAAGAAGATGTAGAACAATTACAGGAAACAAAGCCATTAAGGCTATCCACCCACCAACCCCTCATCATAATATATCAAGGGAGATAGGCCAATAATTTGTGTAGCTAGCCTTACTCTGTATTCTTGGGCTAAACTTTTTAACTAGCAGATTGAAATAGAAGAAAAAGGAGATATAACATTTCTTTTAGTATCTACTTTCTTTTAGTATTGTCTGCTGCCAGGTACCTTAAAGATAAGTGGCTCTCACAACGGTACTAGGAGATGGATTTTCAATCCCCCCC
>JADRCH010000014.1:11857565-11890158 GCA_019843965.1 Rhynchomys soricoides | reverse complement strand
GGGGGGGGAGGGCTAGCCTGTGGTAGGGAGAGCTGAAGCAGAGCAGTGTGTTAGGAATGGTAGATAGGAAATATCTTCAAGGAAGACACTCATCCCTTATATGTAACTTTAAAAAGAATGACTTCTGTTAACTGGAAAATTTTAAATCTGGGCTGAAGATGTTGCCCAGGGGGCGGAGCTTGCCTGACATGTGTGAATCCCCCTCCCCTTTCAATACCAAGTGCCATGAGAAAAAGAATGAGCTAGAGACTCTAATCTTATCAGCTCGTGAATAATCTGTGTCATTGTCGACTCTGCACCTTCGGCAGGCAGTACTAGAGAGTTCATAGATATAAAGGACCATTCTCCAAAACCAAAGCCTTCACATTTCCACAAGGCAAATGCTTCATTTCTGAAATCAGGTTTTTCTAATGCATAATAATCGCTCCAAGCACTGCTTTATTGAGTTTTTATGAAGATTATAAAGCTGTGTGAATTTCTGAAATTCAAAAATGTAGCTACGACTGACTGGGCATGGTAGTGGCTTGCTTTTAATCCCACCAATTGGGAGTCAGAATCAGAAGGATTTCTAGGTTTGAGGTCAGCATGGTCTATATAGCAAGTTCCCAGTCAGCCACAGTTATAGAGTAAGACCTTGTTTCAAAAAATATACATATATTTATCATTGCACTATGCCATGTTCCACATATTTCTTAAACACTTTTGTATGTTTATTTATTTATTTTAATTTAGCATTTTTATTATAAAAAAAAAAACTCTCCAAACCTACTTCTGTAGGGGTATCCCTTTCAGACAATGCCCTCTCTTCAGGAGCAGTTCTGACTCTGTCACATGGAGTGCCATCTGCTTGACCCTTGTTCTGATACTCAGAACTCTGTTACTGTACAGGATTTCTGGGTTCTCTGCAATTTCAAATTGGATCTGACAGTCTTTTAGCGAACAAGCCTGGATGGTAAATCATATTTTCCATTCTCCCCAGGAGGCTGTTACAGCACAAACCACACCAAACCACCTTGAGCAAGGTGCTGGGTAAGTGTTGGAAGACACACCTTGAATTCGTAAGACTCTTCGATGATCACCTCCAGCTTGGTGTGCTCGCCTAGGATGGGGCGCCCCATTTCTGCAATGCGCCTCTCCTCCTCTTCTTTGCTGGTCAGTGGCTGCTTGTCATCATATTCCTCTGGTAAAGGGAAGGCAAGAACATGAGCAGTGTGCTCCCTTATATGTGCAAGCCCTAGGATCATCACAGAAGAGAAGCCTGGAGGAAGGATACCCTAACGGTCAACTAACAACCTCTTGGGAAGACAGTGAGGCTAAAAGGGAGAAGGGACAGAGCTTCCTGGACTGGGCAATGCCACACTTGAAGCAGCGGATGACTGAAATTTGGTACAGTCTAATCTCCTTTGAAAGCATGAGTTGGGGGAAGCTGTGTTCAAGACACATCACTGAGAAAGACCCTACTGCACGTTGTCTGTGCTGAGGGAATCTGACCAGTTTGGCTGTCTGCACACATTTTGCCGCCCAGCATTTGACTAAAGAGAAATACAATTAAAAATCCTAAAGGATCCTGAGGGAAGTGAGGGTTCTGTCCTGTCCTCTCCACTTTCCAGAAGCATCAGGAAATGCCTCGGGGCCAAAGGGGAATTCGGATCTTAGCTTCACGTTTGCCAAGAGTCCCTGTCATAGGCTCAGCTCCGAAACACATATTTCATGTTTCCTTGAGATGGCTGGAACCGGAGGAGCTTCCTTTCTGGTGTAATGCACTAGGAAAGCCTTTGACCATGTTAATTTTAAAGCAAACAGAGAGGGCAAGGGTGAGGCCTTCGGGGAGCTAATATTCACCATGTGAGCAGGATTGTTTCCAGACCAGCCCTTAAAGCAGCTCCAGAGGAGAGGGTGCTCAGAAATAAGTCTCGGAATGGAGGCCACTGTGATAAATCCCAGGCTGAAAAGGCCAAGCCTATGTGGAGGGTAAACACTTGTCCTGTAAGCACACTTGTTCTTCAGGTCCAGGATGCTGGAAAATGCTTGGCTACTTCCTCTCAGAGTCAAATGAAGCACACACATATCCAGGGAAGCAGCATTGTTGCTATGGAAAAACCTCCTGCAAGTAGAGCTGTTGTCTGGGGAGTCATCCAGAGGGGAAGGGCTGTTTGTTCAGGCTCCCTGACCTGCCTTTTGTATTTAGACATCAGCTTTAGCGGGGTTCCTACCTTCTGTTTTCTGGAAAGACCCTTCTCTTCCCCTCCGCTCTGGGACCCTGCTATAAGTGGTTCTATATATTGGTCTAGCAATTGTTTCAAGGGCTGGTTTATGGCTAGCAGTCTACTGCAAGGACTGGGATGGGGGTAGATGTACTGGAAGCACAGCCAGGATCCTGGGTTTTACATGCTACAAGTGATGAAGGCAAAGGCAGAAGGTAGCTATTGGTGTATTTTTTAGCACACATTCAATAATGTGTTCTAAAATATTGCATTTTAAACCCCCGGTGGTCTGTCCAACCAAACCAAAGGGAAGTGAAAATGGGTCATATGACCTATTGAGAAGCTGTTGAACATGAGCAAAAGCAAAGCAGAGAGAAAAGGAGATTGCTTTTTACCGTAAAAATAATACGGGATTTTATAAAGGAATTGGTAAGTTATATCCCAAGGGTTCTGGTTAGGGTCATATATATAACTAGTCATCTCAAAGAAACATATAACTAGTCGAGGCAGGGCTCATGAAGTCCATTTACCTTGTGGTCAAATCAATTATAGCTTGGTTCTTGTTGCTTTCTGTGATATTTGGACCAATGATCATGTCTCTGGCAGTTCAGGTTGATTTTGTGTCTTTGTCCAAATCTCTGACTTACTCTGAATAATAACATCTTTCCCCGAAAGCAATTTTTGCTATTTAGATATCTATTTGAAATGCGAAGCTTTGTGTGGGAGACTATTTACTGTGGCCATCCTTTCTGTGACTTACAAGTGTTAAGTCGTTTTGAATGGGACTCAGGGTCATGTAGGTACAGCAGTTAGGGAGGAAATGTGGTGTCCTGTGATTGTTCGAGGAAGCACCTCACAGAGTAAAAGTGATCCAGGGCATGGGGTGAAATAAACATGGCAGGAAATGAAACGGAATGATCCTAGGAGTGGAAAGGGTACTCCCGCAAGCCCCAATCCTTCTGGTCGGCATCAAATGCAAAGGTTGTGCCCCGGATCTCTAGCTGCTCCCTGACACTTAGCTTTCCTTCATTTAAGAAAGAGACAGTGGTATAGGGCACAGAACTTTTGATCAGCTGGAATTTAATGATATTCTTTTCATTCTTAAAAAAAAAAATCGTTAACTTATTTTCTACTTAAGGCAGAATCCTACTAATTTTCTTTGTTTCAGTTAAATAAAGGCAAGGCAATTTAAAAATTACAGTATACAAGTTATAAACATGTTAGTACTCAACCTTAATAAAAATCTTACAAGAAAGCTAAAATGTGGATATCTCATCTTCACAGGTTTGGCATCAAAATAAAGGAAATTCTAGGGACCTTTTTCCTACCTTTTGTTACACTTTTACTCCTAAAGCACAGATCTACCCTTCGTGCGATCACCAAGACACGCTCCTAACCTTCATCTGCTCATATTTAAGGCTCTTCCATGGAGTAGTACACCAATGGGCAGCTGGGATTTGGTAAATATCACTCAATTCCTTAACATTTATTGTGTGTTGAGCATAGGGTTCAGCTATGACTTTAAATTGTCTTTACATACAAATACTTAGTCTGTAGACTTAAAGAGCTAGGGGGATCAGCATTCTCTGGACTGTCCTTACCACTGTCTAGTGCAACATACAGAATGCCAAAAACTCGCTCGAAAAGTAGCTGTTCTGAGATTCTCCAAGCTAACGTTAGCAATATTTTCCATCTGCTCATTTTTTAAAAACTAAAGGGCCATCCGTTATTTAAGCAAGACATATTTCAGGACAGACCTAGTCCTCCTCTTTCCCAGCTATCTCCCAGGAACTTCTGGTACAGTGGGAAAGGAGGCACATGAATGGAAACAAAACCTGGTATTAGTGAGGAGTGACTGAAGGAGCAGGGTGGGAAGACAGTCCTCTGCCTATGGGAGACAGAGAAAGCTTCAGGATAGAGGAAAGATTTGAAACTATCTTTAAAACATGCAGAGAGCTGGCTAGGTCAGTATGATGGTAAAGATGGCCATGAGGTATAGAGGTGAGTGGTCATCGTTCAGGCATGGGCACAGCATCACAGAAAGGCCATTTGATGAGAATGATGTATGTCTAAGAGACAGTTAAAATTATGTGTACTAGAGGTGACAGATAAATCTTATGGCTGATCTACAACAATGCTGATACACTAGCCTTTACGATGTGGAGTTTTAATAGTACAGAAGAGAGTTGAGTCTATCCATTTTTTCCTTAGTGTTCTGAGGTGGTCTTTTATTAAATAGGGAAATGGTTTAACTGTATTTAATAGTAACAAATTACTATGTTTGCTTCCTTTTCACATTAAACAATGGATCAAAAGCAGATTCTTTATTGTAGCCAATGTCACATTATTTACTTAAGTGTATAGAGGGACTATGCAATGAATTTTTGTTTCTATTTCTTAGTGCAAATTCATTCTCCCTATGGGCAACTCTGGGTCTCTCTGAATCTCTTTTTATGTACACATGTATACTTGTAAAGCTTACCAATTTAATTGTGACATTGTTTATAGAATATATAATGTCACACTCCTGACTAACCAAAACAACTTAGAGATCCTGAGCATTATTGGCAACCGTGACTACAAGCCCGTGTTGAGAGGACACAGAGAAGTCCTGGGATAAGAGAAATCCTGGGATCAAATCCCAGAGTAGGGTCTTTGCAGTGGTTCTCAACCTTTGTAATGCTGTGACCCTTTAATACAGTTCATCAATGTTGTAACGACCCTCAACCATACAATTATTTCATTGATACTTCATCACTGTAATTTTGCTACCATTATGAACTCCTAATGTAAATATCTTACACGATGGATATCTGATATGTGACCCCCCCCCAAAGGGGTCGTGCATCACATGTTGAGAACCACCACTTTATAGTGATTGATTTAAAAAACAAAACAAAACAAAACCAAACCATAAAATAATTAGCTTTAGGTATCTATGTCCTGGAAAGTTGAATTATGTAAAATTGCTTCTAATACTTCCTAGTTCAAGCTGGATCTTGAAGCACCATCAGGGTGATGATGGGCAGGAGTGCAATATTCCTTTCAGAGGGCAGCATCACCCACATGGCTAATTCAATACTGGGACCTGTACTCATGGAGTCAATGTCACACATGATCATTTCTTAACCCCAACAAACAGCATAAGACTCAGAAAATGGAGGAAAGGCAGTGGTGGGACAATTTTAGCCTTATTTTGACCCTTTGTTCAGAACTGTACAGACCAGGTCATATAATCGTATTTCAATTCTTGCTGGCCTCTCTGATTAGAACCCAGGAAGACTGTTAGTTTTAGTCTCTTGAACACTCTGATAAAAATCTGTAGTTGGAGCAAGAATGGTGATTATGGGGTGGGGACATGGTTTGTGAGGTTGGTGCAGGACCCATAGGGTCAGGAGATGTGTGTCTACCACCAAGGTCAGTTAGGGCAGCAGTGACTGAAGGAGACAGTACTCCTGTGTTCAGCTGCAGACTCCATGCTAGGAGCTGACTTGGAAGCTGTAAACCCTCAGTAGATCTGTAAGTGTTGTGTGACCCTTAGGTTTCCCTGGCAACATTCCATTGTTTCCTTGCACACCAGGAGAGACCATTCTGGTGGGAAATAACAGCCTGTTTTGTTTTTGTTCTTGTTTTTAAGAATATTCATTATTCTTAGATTAAAGACTTGCATGTAAAAGATGTTTATAAGAAATCTGTAGCATATTAAAATCTGAGAGAGAGAAGGCATTGGATCAACCTCTCTGTATGTCCACACTGTCCTTTCATAAGGCCTTCCATTTTAAACATTCATGGCACCCCATCGGTCAGAGAAGCCACTCATTAATCAGAAATATTTTAGAAGTCCCAGGCACTAACATCTGAAGACCCAAAGTATATCTGAAAACTCTGGCTTTCAAGGGCCACAGAGAAACGAGTACCTGAGATGCTGATTACAGAAGAGAGAATCAGATGACCTCTAGCATGAACCTTCCTGAAGATAGGTTGGCCTAGCAAAAGGACAGGCAGACAATCAGCAGAATTCACTGTCAGTGCCCTTTGAAATTAGTAAGGTAAAAACAACACCCAGATGCACACACTGCAAACCATGTAAGTTAGTATGGGTGGTTGTTGATCACCCTCTGTAGGCCAGAAGGAGGGATTCTGATGGCCTACCCACAATGGGGTAGAGATTACTGCCCACAAATGCGGGCAAATGTTCCTTAAGCCAAACCAAATAGTGTTTGATTGAGTTTGATGGAT
The DNA here is from genome assembly GCA_019843965.1 of Rhynchomys soricoides. Lineage (NCBI taxonomy): Eukaryota > Metazoa > Chordata > Mammalia > Rodentia > Muridae > Rhynchomys > Rhynchomys soricoides. Next base: position 11,883,715 of record JADRCH010000014.1, on the reverse strand, counting down.
TCAATGATGATCCCTTTTCCTTGTGGTGAGAGGCAGAATCAGTCTAGCAATGATTGACATGGATGAGCTAGGTCTTTCAATTACTGATTCTAGAGGCATCATAAAACAACAGGAAGCACTTGGCGTAATGACACGTGTTCTAATTTTTGAAATCCTTCAGTGGTATCAATATAGCCTCAAGAATCCTATCTTTTCTGTTTCCTTACATATAAAATGCAGGTTTCTTTGAAGGTCGAGGAATGTCTAACCCCTAGGAAGGTGCTCACTGTATTCATTTTCAGACTACAGAGCATCATATACCCTTCCATGAAACATAAGGACTTGTCACCATTTCTCAACTGTTTCCATTAACCATGGCTTATGGATTTCATTGAACTCCTCATTCCATTGTTTGCCAGGTCCACCTACTCTTTTTGTTTGTTTGTTTGTTTGTTTATTTCCTATAAATATCTACTGAGAATTAAACTGAAAATCATTAGACTTGGTACTCAGGGCCAGCTCTGCCACTTGTTTTCCATTTAATGAAGTTAAGAAATTTCACCTCTTGGAGGTGAGATTTTCTCGGTTGTAAAATGAAGCAAACTTCCATGAAGGGGCTCTGCTCCTCTCACCCATATACTGGAGTGATGGAAGTGCTTTCCAGCATTAGGCTTATCAGATTTTGCCTCCTATAAATAAACATGCACATATCTACTACTGGACCACACAAATGATCTCAAGAGTGATATTAAAGAAGTATGTTAAAGCCATGTAATTTCAGGGAAAACTATAGATGCATGACTTAGAAGTTTCAGGGGATCAACTATTTAGGGGAATAAAAGAAACCTCTCCAGATTTAGCCAGGATACAGAATTTTATTTAAAAGTATCTCTTTCTATGAAATCTAATTTTCTCCTATATTTTCTTTGACTTTTTATAATATATAGTTATACTTTAGATTAGAAAAGTTCTGATGTATAATGTAAAGATGGAGGGAGAAGGAGATGCCTTGTACTATTGGACCAGCCAAATGACAGGGACAGTGTTAGGGTAACCGGCAAAAGGCCTTTTACTCAGGGTCAGAAAGATGGCTGCCAAAATGAGTGGTTTGGGAAGATTAATCTTTTTGCACCATTTTCCCCTTCCTGTAAGTGCAAACAATCAAATCATAAGCATGGTGATAAAATAATGTTCATTATAAGTGCTAATAAGGTATAACATTATCATAAAACCAGAAGGTCAAAGGGGAATGAGGTCATAGATTTAAACACAGGCCTTTCAGTGAGACAGGGCTAGGGTAACACTGAAGACTTACAAACTTCAAAAGCACTTCCGGTACTTAATGTCTACTACTAATGAGATCTCTAAAATATTGAGGCAATGGACCAAATGGACTTTTCGTTTCCATAGATGCTGATTCCAAATTCAGCACACATACTCATCCGTGCAAGTCCATGTAAAAGCTTCAGGCCAAGTCCAGAGGGCTCCATTGATTCTCCTCTTCTTCTCCGCACCTAAAGCCCTGACTTCAAAGCCCAAAGCTTCAAAGAAAAATCTTTAGGCTTTATTGTTACTCCTTTTCACCGTGCAGACCTAAGTGTTAGAAGTTTCTTAGAGGCATCATAGCAACCGAGCCCTGGGATTTCTGGTTTGATTGAGGAGGAGGATAGGAAGTTAGCATCCAGCTAAGTAACAGTTAGGCCCATATGGACATTTCTAGTAAGTTCTGGAATAGTCTCTCATTCTAACTACATTGACTTCTATATTGGAAGATGACAACAATAGAGAGAGTTCTGGTTTTGGTTAAAGTTTCAGCCATAGGGAGGAGCCAGTGGACTACTTCCATGGTAGAAGCTTTTTGATGAAGTGATTGTGTTAAGTTGGATTCAGGATATGGCCCCGGCAGGAAATGCTGATATGAGGTATATGGGAAACTTTATGGAAGGAAGTTGTAGAGAAAAAAAATGAGCATCTTATTAACTGGGGAGATGGTTCAAATGACAGAGAAGGAAATTCCTAGAAATGGAATCCTCATATACTGCAAGGTAGCCAAAGACATATATGCACTCTAAATACGGTACTCTAAACTGGAAATGTGTAGTTAAAGTCTCATTAGGCTGCATAGGATGTAAGGGACAGCTATACAGTATGCTCCTTTTAGAGACTACTGCTGACTTTAGAAAGATAATCCACAAAACCATGAGGGTCGGAATGCCAAGTTTCTGCCATCTTCAACTCTCTCAAGAGGAGCTGGTGAACATCCTGACAAATTCAGAGTATTCCCAAGATAACATCAGTGATTTCACATGTTGTAATGGGAAAGAGAAGGCAACTTTTAAATATATATTTCTGTACTTAGATGCATACACAAGGTCTGAGGGCAGGTTTTTCTGATTTGAGAGAGGCTTGGATGATCCAGATTCAGGGAATACTTGTAAGAAGTCTACTGTGTTTAACTCTTTCTTTCTTTCTTTCTTTCTTTCTTTCTTTCTTTCTTAATTTCTGTGTCTCTGAGAATCTACAAGTCATGCTGTCATTCACTGCTGTGACTGGAGATGAGCTGGGAGTAGTCATTCATATAGAACTGCCATTACAAAGTTCCATACTGGGAAGGATCACTTTAGTTCTCATTGTGCATGAGTTAATACAGTGGTTGATCATCTAGCCCAATGCTTACTGCAGTTTTCATTACCAGAAATGTTGGTGATATTTCCTTCTAAATATTTTTCCATATCTCTGCTTTAAACATTTTGATATTTGCATGATGCATTGGAATGTTTTTTATTTACTTAACGTATTGAAACAGGCCATCTAGGAAGTGGTTCACTAGAGACACTTGTAGCTACGGACAAGTTAGAGCCATTGCTGGTTATTCATTTTATCTCTCTTTTACTTTTCTTTCCTCTCTAAAGCAGCAGAAATGGTTCTGGAAAGGTGAGAAGATATGCAGGGTCAGAAGATGGTGCATTTTGGAATGAATTAAAGGTTTCAAGCTTTCTCCCTGGGCTCTTGAATATTTATGCAGGACATTGTAATGCCCTTCAAGAAGCAGACATAGATCTTGATTCCATGTTCTCAGTACAAAAATAAAGTGTTCCAAGAGGGGCTTGAATTGTTGTCATGAGGTGAAGGGGAGGGAATGGCTGTTCGGTCCTCCTCTAATGTGGCACCATGTACTTTTAGGATCTCAGTGATCCTAGAGTGTGAAGTTTGTGTGATTGTTACAGCCATTGTTTTAAGCCAGAAGTCTTGTCTTTCTTACTCTGGAGCACTGTGCAGCGTCCACCAGAGTACACTGCATATTCTCAGTGCTGTGTGGTCACCTGAAGATTAGCCAGGATTAAACTACAGACAGTTAGAGCTCCTCTCTGTGAGTTTTGTTACAGATAGATGCAACACACACAGGCTGTTGCTAATTTGTAAAAAGGTTAATGGGCTACAGTTAGATATTAGTTCAGGTTACATTTGGTTTTTGATTTGGGTTATTTTGGCCAAAACAGGATTTTAAAAAAGAAGTTATCTTACCATACATCTCTTTTCCTTAATTAAAAACAAATAAAAGCAAGAAGAGATTTTTTAAAAATGTGTAATATATCGATGGTGACAGTAACAGCATAATTATACAATTGAAAAATTCATACCTGTTAATGTGAAGCCACCTAAAAAAGAAAAAAAGAGAGAAATGTCATAATTTAATTTACATTACAGATAATAAGTTTTAGTGACATAAGACACTTGACAATCCACCTGAAAACTTGCCAAATTTATAAAGAAAAAAGAATATGAAAGGGCCAGGCATAACTGAATATATTCTTTTAAGACTATGCAGTTTAGTGCACAATCAGTTCTTTTAGATACCCAAGGAATCACTGACCCTTTAACGTTTATATGCACTAAGTTAAAAACGAGATATCAATGATCTGGCCTCAATTAAAATGAGGGCAATAGCCTTAAATGAAAATCTGGCCAATCCATAGATAGAGATAAGAATCCAGAGTTATAGTATCATCTGATAGAAATGAGAAATAGCCTAGAACAAAATGGAAAGGAAATGCAGGAATGGGATGCTTACCAAGCTCATTCAACAACAGAGCTGTGAAGGAAACAGACAGAGACAAACACAGAATAAGAAACCAGATGAATAACGAGAGAGGAATATTAGCAGAAAGAAATCCAGGCAGTTCTGACTAGAGTGGAGAAAACCATTGCTTACAAAAATTGGCACATCTCAAGGAAGGCACTATGGGGAACATTTCCAAATAAATGACCTCAACAGGAATATTTGTGTCTGATTGATAAAAACCATCTCGTATGCTATCTTTATGTACCTCAGAAGGTATTTCTCCCACAGTTGTCCACACAAAGTGCAGACAAAATATACTGGGAATGTTGGAGATACTGATCTTTAGCTCAGTTTGGAGGTGGGCTTCTTCAGTTAACATCGCTGGAGAACCGATGAATCAAGTGTTTGGAGGTGTTTAATGACTAAAGACCTCAGCTACCGTCCGTGAAAACAGACGGGAGTCCCTGAGACAATTCCTTAGTCCGCCCTCCTAGAAGGACATTTTTGACCCAGGTAGAGCTCTCTCTGCATTGGAAGATATTTGGACTCCTCCAAAATTGCTTATGCTTTTAAAATTTTCTAATCCTAAGAGGCCCTAACTTGACATTTATTGGTGTGCCTTTGTCAGTAACTTCTGGGCATTAATAAGCTCACTGGAGTGCTTCTAGTGGGCACGCAGAAATGGACAGGCTTGGGAGATGGGCCAATCTATAGTGCAGCGTGTTGGACTGTATTCTTTCAATACAATTGGGGCCAGAGAAGTTTATTGCAATAAAAATTAGCCTGGGTAAGTGGGTCAAATTAAAGCCCCCTCAGGTTGTCTGCAAGACTATTCCATTTACTTGTTTTCAGCCCATTATTCTCTGGACTGGTAGTGCCTTCAGAAGGAAGCTAGGAAAACAAGTCAGTGTTTTATTTACAGTGAGAAGAATTTATTTGGCTGGTACAAAACAGGATAATGCCAGCAAGGAACTTTAATTTGCTTGTGCATGAGGGCATAGTTCACTAAAATGACAGCTGAAAAGAGCTGTATCCAAGACAGTCCTTGAGATTAAAAAAAAAAAAAAATAGCTCTTTGGAGGAACACGTTCGGATCCAAGTGCCTCTTCCTGGGTGCTAATGAGGCATCTTTGATCCCACCTTTGGAAGACAAATTTTCTGATGTCTTTTTTCTTTCTGTTTTCTGATGATGGGACTTATTAAATAAGCTGCATCAAAATGAGTCCCACGTGTCCCTTTCTCTATCACTCCTGGTGCCATTTTGTACTTAAGTTAGAGACATTAGAAAAGACAATTTCTTCCCCCTAGAGGTCAATGAGTTTTCAGAATGTGAGATCATGTTTCCTCAAATGCTGAGTCTACGTAGGAATTGGTCATATATATTGCATTTATTGTAAATGCAATAAAATGTACAAGTAAAAACTTAAATAAAATTCTCCTCCTTCTTTATGAAATAGGACATACTTTAAACTAGGCAAGAGTAGAGAAAGCGATTGACTTCTCTTTGCAAATATTTTCTAAACTTGTGAGAACCAACCAAATGTAATTATGAAATTCTCGAAGAATTAACTTTAGTTATAAGGATATTATTCTTCAAGTGTTCTTGTCACTATTTGTATTAAAATTGTATTAATTCTATAAGTATTACAAGATTTTGGTGCATGAGTGAGATTAGTGTAAATCAGGGTTAAATGTTTGCAAGGCCACATCCTAGAGCTACATAAAACAAAGCCCACATATATGACTGTGGTTTCATATGTACGGTACCTTATATGTTAGAGGCTTTTTATTTTTTATTTTTAATGAGATAGGGTCTTGTACATGCAGGCTGCCCTTGAACTTTCAGTGTTCAAATCACAGGCAAATGGCATCAAGTCTAGCTTTATGGCTTCTTTTCAATGACATATTTGATGATATGGAAAACCTACCAAATTGAGTATATTAGCTTATTGACAGTATAACTCTTAAGGCTCCTTGTTCTTATTAACTGATTTTTTTAAAAGCTAATTGGCACACACCTCTCAGTACTTTGGAGGTAGAGGCAGGAGAATTGGGAATTCTAGATTATCCTCAGCTACATAGCGAGTTAGAAACTAGGCTCAGCTACAAGAGACCCTGTCTCAAAAACAAAAAGCAAAGCAAAACCAAACAAAACCCGCCCCAATCCAGATTCTCTACAGAAGCCTGCTTACTAGGCTTTCTGTAACTTTTTATATATTGCCATTAGATCCATGTATTCGTGGTCTACCTTGAACTTGTCGGTCGTTTTCTTTCTCCTTCTACTTCCATTGACAGGATGCAATAGGTTTTACCACTAGCATTTTAAGGGTAAGTAAAGCTTCATAGCCACATCTGTAAGTGGGTCTAAAGTAGCGAAAAGTAGAGCACATCCTAGACAGTCCTTTCTCCATTACAGAAACCCTTCTAGTATTTGTTAAAATTTAGTAAATCTGGTTACAAACAAGGTTAGTCGGCCCTTCGCAAGGAAAATGGGCATTGCTTGGTGCACTCATGAGGGAAGAGAAATGACCCCACTAAGCTTCAAAGGCAATGGAGTTTAGTACTCAGAGGCCAGGGGAGAGGAGAGAGTTAAGTGTGAGAGTAGGGAGACATGAAGAGGGAGAAGAGTACAATTTCTCGCTGATTTGTCTTTGTATACTCTCACACCTTTCATTCCTCGTCTCATCCATTTTGGTTCCTCAAGCACAAGGGAGAAACTGCACTCTTTCTCATATTCCTCACGGTCAAATATTCTAATGGTAATGATCTTCCTGTGGGGACACAAGACAAAGGCAAAACAAATGGTTGGAGTCACACGCTCATGCTCTAGATGTCCACCAAGCTGGATGTTATTGTGATGTTACAGAGGGAAAACTGGCAGCACATGACCTTCCGGGCGTATGTAAAAGGGCATTTTGGGTGCTCTCCACTGGTCCCTAAGGAGGTTTCTGTGTCCGTGGATCCCTTTCGTAAATCCTTCTGCTTCTCCCCCAAGTACAATAGCTGGTTTAGAATTTGGACATTGCATGATACTTCCGCCCGTTTCCTCAGCTTAAATGATTGTGCCCCTAATGAACCTTCCGACCGGCATGGGACACAGTGGCCATAACTGGCTGATGTAGCTGCAGTTCTGGTCCACTGCTGCCATGGTGAGAGCTATGCCCTGTTACATAGCGGAGGCATGTGTGCATTGTAAGTCATGTTCTGAAGATGCGGGCATCCAGGGAGGCACAGGGAGGAGCAGAAGCTGTCAGGCTCTGCCCTAGAGCGGAAGCTGTCGGGCTCCGCCCTGGAGCAGCTCCCCCACCTTTCTTCTCACTCATCTCCACCAGACGGGGCTCTCCAATCTCAATGAGGAAGGTCTTGTTTTTCTCATACTCCTCGTCATCGATTATTTTGACTGATATTGTTTTGCTGAAACAGAGAAGAATAGAGATTGACGAACAGGGGAAAAGGCAAGCAAAGGAACATAGGCAAGAAGAAGCAAGGTTAGGGAGGTCGCTGAAAACACAGTTCTTTGCCCAGGGCCACAGAATTCACCTGGACAAAGTACAGTTCTCAGTGTTAATAAGCTTGTCATCATCGCAAGAAAGGAAAGCAGAAAAGCAGATTATAATGAGAAAAGAAAAAAATGCTTATTAAAGTATTTAACTCTTGTCTTAGCCGAGTCCTGGAAGTCTTTGCTTTAGAACAAATGAATGAAACAAAATAAGGCCAGTGAGATGTGTCAGTGGGTAAAGGCACTGGACACAAGCCCAAGGCACACCTCCATACATGTACACACACACACGCACACACACACACACGCACACACACACGGAAATACAAGAAATCAAAACATAATAAAATATCGAGAGATGTTACTCTAAGTGAAGGGTAATTTTCCCCTTCTCTGTGTTTTACCTTATTTCTAAGAATATTTGAATTTTTTGGTTGAGTTTATAATATAAATTACATTATCACCCCTTCCCTTTCTTTCTCCAAACTCATCCACACACTTTCCATTGCTTTGTTTTTAAATTCATAGCCTCTCTTTTTTATTAATCGCTATTATATCTAAAATATATTTACACATATTACATATTCCCAAATACAGAAAGACAACCTGCTCAGTTTGTATAATGTTACTTGATATAGAAGTTTTCAGAACTGAGCATTTGGTGTTGAGTAACTAATTGGGTATTAGTATGCTCCCAAGTGTAATATTTTTGTTGTTGCATTGTTTTAAAGCAATGTATGTGTAAAAGCATTACAGAAGAGAACACAAAGTCTCTTCATCTCTCCCTTCAGTGTGTCAGAATCTAACTTACTTAAATTCCATGGATTTTTACTTGTACCGCAGCAGGAGCTTTTTATTCATTTTTCTCCATTCCTAAGATGGAAATTGTGACCTCAGAACGGTTGTTTCAAGGGTGGCAGAGGAGGGGAGGACTCCTGAAGCCATGAGTCTTCACCTCTTGCCAAGCTGAATTCCAACTCTCATTAGCTACAGTATTTATACTACTGTCTAATGTCATAAATACACTGATGTGCTTCACAGAGAAATCTTCCTGCATGCCAGTCCTCGGCAGGTTTTGCACTATGGTCTTATGGTTGTCAATGATTGATGGACAGGCAAGACAAATGCAAATATTATGCAAATCCAAACTCCAGTAATGATACCAGACATAACTCTTGATGGATCTGAAAATAGATCATTTTAATATTACCTTGTAACTAATAAAGCTTTACTGTGTGGTATATTACAACTTATTTAGAGATCCCTAAATACTAATTTAACAAGACTTTTAAAAATAACATCAACCAAGAAAATAGCTTGGTTGAAAAAAACCAAGAAAAAAACCAATAAAATTTTTATAACAATAAGTTTGCCTAGACAGAAAGTTTGAGTGACATGGAGATTTTTTAATTAAATCAATTCTTTAATTTAGTTAAAATTTAATTTAATTTTCTGGGTCATTTAAAACATCATAGACTGGTCTATAATCTTGCTTTTAGTTCATTGATCAAATCTCCCACGTTGCACATAGACAGAGCCTTCTAATGACTATTTGTCATTTTATCTTAGCATGAAGGGAGTTTAAAGGAATTCTGCAAATTTCCCAGGCCCTATTTCCAAGGGTTTACCTCTTCCTATCTAGGCTTAGCATTGTAAAAGTGAGATCAAATGATTGGTTTTGAGGCCCCACACTGCCCTTATTTTCCTCAGCTGAGGGATGTGCATGGTATCCCAGTATCTCGGCGAGAAGCTAGGGCTTACAACAGTGCATTTTTCTGTGTCTCAATGACTATCAGTACGTAGGTGAACAGCTAGACAGGACTCATACAGCAGTCATTTCTTTTAGTGCAGAAATTTATAAAACTATCAAGAGTATGACAAGTCCAACTGTATTTATAAACAGGTGCTGCCTAATTGTTAGAATACGTTTCCAGATTTTTATCAGTTTACCTTGTGTGTGTGTGTGTGTGTGTGTGTGTGTGTATGTGTTAAAATAAGATGATCCAACTAACCTGAGATATTTAGTTGTTAGTTTGCATCTGAAAAAATAATCCGAAATACTGCAAGAAGCCCAAGAGGACCTGTAGTGGCTATTTCTGGTTGTCAACTTGACTATATCTGGAATGAACTACAACCAAAACTGGAGGGCACACCTGTGATCCAATGCTTTGGAAGTGTATGTTCTATTTGAAAAATAGAAAGTAGCTGCTATTTTACATTAGGGTCAAGTTTGCCATCAAAATCTCACCAAAGGTCTCATTTTTTTTGTCCTCCTTAACAAAGTTATGCCCCTTAAGTATTAATTTCTACTTTATATTCTTGCACTCTTAAACTGTGATTACATGGCTGTGCTAAACAAGCAATGACAAGCCAGGTTGCAATGGGCTTCCTTTTGGTCATATGACATATATAATATTCCCAGCCCAGAGATCCTCACAGACACTGGTGTACTAAAGAAAGCCTAGTTCATTGGTTGGCCTTTTGAGTGAGTCAGTGCATAGGAAAACTACTGATTTTTTTATTCAGTAATCCAAAATCACCTGCTGACACATTCTTTCTTATCACCTCACAATGTCACTGTTATCCCTCTCTTACTGTGTGCTAGTGAGCCCTGTCAACTGGATACAACCTAGAATCCCATGGGAAGACAGTGTCAATTGCAGAATCACCCACAGCAGGCTGGACTGTGTGCATATCTGTGGCAAATGGTCTTGATTGTTAACTGGAGTGGAAAAACCCATCTTCAACATGGATGGTACAGTGCGATGGGCTGGGTACTGAATAATGCAACAGAAGTGAAAGCTGGGAAGCAGATAGTGTGGGTACATTTCTTCCTCTCTGTTCCGGGCTGTACGTGTGATTGGATTAGCTGCTTAGCTTCCTTGCCTGGACTTTCCTGCAATAGTGGGGTGCAGCTTGGAATTCTAGGGCAAAACAAACCCTTCCTTCCTTATGTTACATTTAGTCAGGCTACTTTATCACAGCAATAGAAATGAATCTAGAATCCATTGCAATAGCTCTACTTTCTATATTCCCCCCCAAAATAATTACAGTATCCCATAAAGCTGGTTTGGAGTTAAAAGAAGCACTTGTAAAATATCATTGGAGCATCAATATTTGCCAGGATCAGATGTGCTTTTTTTTAAAAAAAAAAAAAAAAATTCAACATTTGATAATTGTGATATGAACAAAAAGAAAGTCAAAGAAAAAAATATTTCCATAAATGACTTTATAAAGACACACCTATAACAGATAGCATTTGCATAACAGCATATCATTTCAAAATCATTAGAAACAGAATCAATAATGCCCTTGGCACAAGAAGCCATTAAATTGTATATTGATTTCTCTTCCTTAGTAGAGTAGAACTATTAATAGGGGATGTGGTTATTAAAGACCATTTCAGTCAATCTAGAATAACAGGATGAAGTCAGCCCTGAGTTAATTCTCTAAATCAAGACAGACAAAGTCAGAAGCCATTATTTTCTCTGTTTGCCTTTTACTTCAGAACAGAAAGGTGGTGGTGGTGAAATTATCCATTGTAATTGTCAAAGGGAAACACCATGAGAAATATGCACCTCGATTGTCATTTTTCATTTATGGAGCCCAACCTTTGAAGATCAAGCTGCCCATTCATCCATCACAGAGTATGCTGCTCAGGCTGGGCATCGTCTGGTAACTATTGCACCCAGACTGTCTGGATAATCACGGGAAGAATGCTTTTGCTTCCTAGGATTCAGCAGTAGACATGGAGTCTCAAGGATGGCTGAGTCGTGAAGTCTCCCAGTCTACCCCGTTGCCACACCCAAACCTTATCCTGGACGCTGTACCTCTGAGATCCCAGACACATCCTGCCAATAGGAGGCTGTCAGGTATGTTTAGTTTTTCAATTGACAGCTTGACAAAATTAAGTCTGAAAGAGTTGGTCCGTTGATCAAACACAACTCGCACATTACTGCACTGGCGGGGAACTAATAGAAAAACAAACGCCTTGATATTTTCAACAACCAAGATTATTATAAAGGCAGTGAGGAGAACTCACTTGATTCTTTCCATTGTGAACTACAAAAAATCTCATTTTCTAGAAATTAGTAAAACAATTGAAAATCTTATGATATCAATAAAATATTTCTCAACAGGGCCAAAATGTTTATAGATATTATTTTCACTTTACTTCTAAAGAACAAGTTAAGGAAGAAGAAGTTATTTAGTAGGAAAATACAATTCATTCATCTGATCTAGGAGGTGCCTTTCATGTGTTCACAGAGAGCCAGTACTTACATTGGCTCAGTTCCTCTCCTCTGAGGGGGTCTCAAAGGACCCAACTCCTTTAAACAAACTGCCAAGGAGACTGGTGGCAAGCCACTGATGAAGGAAAGAAAGTCATGGCTTTATTAGTGGTGTCTGAGACAGAAAATCTCCTCAAAGTATACTTCAGTCAGTCTTCGATAAGCCAGACTGGTGTCCCAACCTCCTTTTTTAAAAAGATTTAAATCTACCTTTGTCTTTGTGTGGTTTCGCTTTCCTAGATCTGTACTTGATGTTAGAAGAATACATGAATGGACAGGAGAGGGCTCAGAACTCCTTTCACAGATTTAGTACTTCCTTGGTTTTTCTTTAAGATTTCCCCCCATTTTAGGTATATACAGAGGCCAGTAAGCTGAGGCATAGCTTATTTCTTAATCTAAAGATCTTCCTGTTGTCCCTAGAAATAATTCTTACTACCTACATTTTACAGAGGAAATGAGACTCAAAGAAGTTAGTGGCATCCGATTTCTCCATGTGTATTTTCCTGCATTGGCTTCAATGACCAGCACCTTCAAATTGTTTCACCCACTGCCAACCTCCAGGTCCCATATTCAACTATTCAGTGTATGTATAACCAGATTATTGAGATTATTATTTTAGATTAATATGAAGACTTACTATTTCATCTTTCTATTCACAAAGACTTCTTATATGAACAAGGATAGGGTTTTAGTTCTATTTTCTTTTAAAAGGAATATAGGAAATTGTATAGTCTCTGATGGCTGTCTTGCAAAGTTATATCATCTAATAGATAAAGTTTTAATTGGAAAATATCGTATAAACACATGAGGCTTCACCAAAACTGTGAACTGGGTCCCCAAACAGTAGGCTCAGCCTCATTCAGCACTGCCCAATAAAATTGGACAATTCAGGGTCCACCCTGACCACCAAAATTATCTTTACACTTTAACATTTTCAGATGATTCCTATGCATGGTGAAGTCCAAGAAGCCTTGATTTAAAAAAAAAAAGGACAAGTGGACTCTTAATTGGATTATAAACTAAGCGGTCAGTGAGAGTTGGCTTGTAGAGCTCCCAGGATGTCAGAATCACCAAGGAGTATCATGAACTGTCAATCTCTGTTTCCCCTCCAGATTAGTTAAACAAACTCTTCATGTGTGGAGACCCATTACAAACATAGTTTTTAAAGATGTTTCAGATGATTCTAATATTTGACCAGGGCATGAAACTAGCTAATGGCCAACTAGAATGTATATCTTGGTGTCTAAAAGACTGCAGTAATGGAAAGTGAGCGTTGAAATTGCCTACCATTATTGGTCTGGTATTAACTGTGTCTTTAATTTCAGAAGCACACTTTTTATAAAATTAGGTGCATCAGAATTTGGTCCATATGGAATGGACAGGACTCAGAAAGCCACAGACTGGTCTAATGAGCAGTCTGGGTTGAAACACAACACAGAAGGATTATGGGGTTTGTCTCTCACTGAATTCTGTGGTGTTCGTGGGAATTGTCTTTCCTCTCTGGAAATGCTACTCTCAGCAGGTAACCTTAATAATGCAGGTGAGAAACTCCTGTTAGCATCTAGGCAGTGGTGGGTGCTTACACTCTTGCAGAATCAGTTCCCTCTCAGCAACAGATTAGAATTCTGTGATGTGTTTCATGAAACAGTAGTTGCCACAAAGTAAAAACTAAGGTGTCTATTGTACTGGAGACGGTACTGTCTCCTCTCTCTTCCTGCATCCCCAGAAAGCCTATAACTCTTTTTAGCAAGAGACCATGTGGATAAACTGGGACTTTACACATACGAGTACTCTCTGTAGAGACATATACCTGTCCTTGGACTGACCACAAAGATCCCTGCAGCTTCTCAAGTGACAAAGTGAAGTCTGTATCTTAGGTGAGTTTGAAAATTGATCTGAAGTGTGTGTAACTCAATAGAGTCTTCAGGAGAGAGTTTCATAACTCAAAAAGATAAGGAGACTGAGCAAAAAGAGGAGAAGACTCTGAATAGGTGTTTCATGGGAGAAGATTAACAAAGGACCAATAAAGGCATGGTTACCCACCGGCGAAATGCAAGCCCAACTTGTATTGAGATACTAAGCCTCATCAGGATGGCTATGATGAGAGCCACAGCAGATAACATGTTAAGTTGGAATATGAACAAAGTTAGAGTCTTTATAAACTACCAGTGGAAATGCAAAATAGTTCAGTGAACTGTTTGGAAAAATCCTCAGGAATTTAAAAAAGAGAGTCACCATTGGACCAACAAGCCCAATTCTAGGTACGTGGCAAAGAAAATCAAAACTGGGAACAACCAAGTATTTATCAGGCTGCTGGATGAATAGAAACAAAACATAGCAAAACAAAAGAAAATACCAGGATCTACTTACACAACAGAATATTACTTGGCAATGTAAAGGGAGTGTTGATATATGCTACAGCACAGAAAAATTTGAGAAGAATAAACCTAGGCAGATGGCATCCTGAATAATTCTATTCATTCTCTCTGTCTCTCTCTGCCTTTATCTGTCTCTGTCTCTGTCTCTGTCTCTGTCTCTGTCTCTCTCTCTCTCTCTCAGAATGGGCAAAGGACAGACAGAGAATATATCAGAGGTTGCCTAGAACAGGAGGCAAGTATAGGGTTTTACATTATGGGTAGAGTTTCATGATTTTATATCAGTGATGCTTGCAAATTTCGAGGACATACTAAATCCACTGAATTGTATATTTTACACTGATTTTCTTTGGTGGTATCTGAGGTTTACCTCAAAGAGCCAGTGCTGGGAAAAATAAAACCTTCAATTTTTACAATATATCAGTCTTCACAAAAGGCTGCTTCCTTGGGTGAGAATGCATAAGAACTTTTAGAGTTTTCGGAGAAGACTCAAATTCTGTGAGCACTGTCAAGAAGAAGCTGGGGTGCTGCTTGCCAGGAGACAGAGTAAGCCCATTTACATCAAGGCTAAGTACTTTTTCTATCTTTGTCAGCTCCATTTCTCTACCCAGGTCTCTCAGCATCTTCAGAGAGCTGCCTGCTTCCTCCAGCATCAAGGGCTGCCTGCTTTCTTTGAGGTGTTAAGCATTTTTCTGGTGACTGTTGCCTTAGGCCTGTCTTCCTGGGCTTATTTCTTTACCCAGAAGTCTGAAGTCTTAGGAAAAAAAACGCCAGAAGCAACACTCCCCTCAAAGCATTTATTTAGAAAGGAACGAGAAGAGCTCTGATCATAGGATGTATCTGCCCACTTCTGGAGGTGCCCAGGTGATGCTCTCCCTCATCAGAGCACTCTCCAGCTCCCTTGTTGTCATCCATTTTCCTCTCCTCCTGAGGAGCCATATGCTTGCTCTGCAGAGCTTCAATCTCTGTTAAACTTTAAACTTTCCCCTCATCTTTCAGAATTGGTTGGTGAGTCGCTCGTTGACTTGGGCTTACAGAAAGAAGATGGAACTCAGAGGAGAGTCTTGACCAGGTATTTGTTATCTGTCCTTAAGTGCTCTAAAAGTGTCTCTTCTTTATAAACATCCCAGAAATGAACAGGTTGCTATTCTTACCCCTTCTATTAATACTTTTACATTATTGTTAGTAAGTTGGGGAGAAACTTGAGGCACGGATTCACCAGAGAATTTGCTTACTATCCCATGCTTATCTCGGTAGGAAGCACACCCATGATCCCATCTGTTTATTCGCTTGAAAAGGCAAGAGTGTGCAAAAGAAACTCACATGACTGAGTTCCTCACTGGGCTCTAGCACTTTCTGGCTCAGCTAATTGGGCAGGCTCTACCTGTCTTCTTTCTAAATATCAAAGCTATAATTAATTAAATGAGATCAATATACATCACATTACAACTATTATGGACATTTGCAGTGTCACTGTTCACAGTTGTGGATGATGGGACTTCACAGGTTGTCACAAGATCAAATGGTATAGAACATGGAAAGTATTCTGTAAAGGGTAATAAATGTTAGTCTCTTATTATTAGCTGAACATTATGGCTGGGGTTGAGACTCAGTGGTAGAGCAGTTGCTAGCTGGAAAGGAGTGGCAGAGTTTCCAGCTCTTCTTTGCACAGTCACCAAAGGGGTAGATGGAAAATGGGGGGCATTAAAGTCAGAGAAAATTAAATGAAGTAGAGGGGAGTCCCCACAAACCCATTCTCAGCTACAGCTCTGAACTGCATTTTATATTGATATAGTCAAGTGCAGGGCCCTGAGCTCAAAGAAGGAGCATGAGGCCACTATGCTTAGCCTCACAGTTCCAACTCTGCCTGGTCCCCATTTCGCCACCCGCTGCATGGCAGAAGGTCTCCCTGGAGCTCCTTGTGTGAAACAGGAGTCTAACAAATAGCAATGGTACCAGTTTGTCATTCAAATCGACTCTGAGGATAAAAGTTGCTGAAGTAGCTAAATCAAAGAGGCTCTCCAGAGGGACTGCCATCTGCACCCTGATCTTGGGTGGCAATTGAAATCATTGCTGCAATCAGAGGGAGGGACTAAGAGAGCTAAAAATGTCTGCTCCAGGGAGACTAGGGAACTACCCAAGAGTACTGGAGTGCATGTTTTCCAGAATAACTTGCTCTGTTTTATTTTTTTCTGTTCACTTTTGAAAGTGAATGATAAGTATCAGATTATTTTTTCTATGAAACCAAAGTTAACATATCTTTGGTTTCTTGCTTCTTTAGCACTTAGTTATAAACATTAGTATTAGAAGATATAGCCAAAATCTTAAATCATATCTGTAATCACAGAGATCTGGGAGTGGAGGCAGGAGGATGGCAGAGGGTGCCAGCCTGGGCTACATGGCCAATGGCAGGCCATGTGGGGCTACAAGACAAATCCTTGGCTCTAAGTCAAACAAAACTAAATGAAAACAAATGCTAACAATCAAAACCTTTCTGAAAACATGGAGGCCAATGAGAAACCCAGAAGCATCCCTTCTGGAGACAAGAGAAAGAGAAACAAAGGAAAGAGAACCCATGAGCTTCCTTCCTTCCTTCCTCTGGAAATAGGACTGATGATTTCGAGAGATGCAGCAAGGTGTATGATCACTGCTCCAATAAGTAGTGTTCCAGACATTCTAATACATCCAAAAGTTCTGATCTAATTTGACAGGCTAACAACAAAACTATACCAGCAAAACCTACTGAGAAAAATAGACAAAATTGTCCTATAGACTGGCCATAACTTTATGATATTTAAATAGTAACCTAATGATTGACTCACTCAACAAAGTCAGTCTTAAGGGTATAAACTTATAAGGAGCCAGGGATTGTTGTTTAAAGTTGCATGCTAAGACAACCGTCCATTCAGTGAAAAATAAAATAGATTACATACATATCAGATAGAATGGCTGGCCATGATGGTGGGAATTTGTCAAAATAGACCTTAGTCTATTTGAATTATTTAATAATAAATGTCTATTGTAGAAATGTGTGAGGGAATCACACTTTTAACATAGTGATGAAGGATTTCAGCATCTTAAAATTTCTTCCTAGATCAGAGATGCAACTTAATGATGGAGTGCCTGTCTTAACATGTGCAAAGCTCTGGCTTCAAACTTCAGAAACTTTACCTGCTTCCTGACATGGCATCCCTAATTTGTTTTCAAGGCTACATATATTTCTGTAATAGGACAGTCATACTTGAACATAGCCTCTGCAGAATACATTATTTCAATGATAGTGGGCATGGCAGTGCATATCTGAAAACCCAGGACCTGGACTGAGACCAACATTTTGAATTTGAAGCCACCAGGGAAATATAAGAAGATTCTCAGAGAGCAGGGAAGGATGAAGGGAGGAAGAACATCCTTTCTATAAGTGTCTTCGGCTCAAGTTTGGAGACTATTCCAGTCCCTCAATTCCAATCTGGCATTATCTATAAGAACTTGGAATAAAATGTACGTGACAAGGCTTCATTGCATGGATGCTGCTTCTTCATCCTCTCTCAAAAGCCCTCTTCATCCTGAACATCTCAACACTCCCATGTTGGCTTTAGTCTTTTCCCAGAGATCATTGATGTCTTCAGACGTTATTTCTTTTTCACATATGTATTGGATGGTTTTGTGTCAACTTGAGTCATCAGAGCGGATGGAACTTCAGTTGAGGAAATGCCTCCATGAGATCTAGCTACACAGCATTTTCTCTATGAGTGGTCAATGGGGGAGGGTCCTGGGCTCTATAAGAAGGTAGGCTGAGCAAGCCAGAGGGAGTAAGCCAGTGAGCAGCATCCTTCCAAGATCCTGTTTTGTCTGATATCATGACTTCCTTCAGTGATGAACAGCAATGTGGTAATAGGAATAGAATGTGGAAGTGTAAGCTGAATAAACCTTTTCTTCTCCAATTTGCTTTTGCCCATGTGTTTTGTCCCAGCAATAGAAACCCAAAGACGATATGTATATTTTTTTTTCTCTCAAAGTAGAGAGTTTCTGGAGTAGAACAATGGAGGGATTGCACTGTTAGAATGTTGTAGCCACAGGACTGTGCTGAACTATCCCTAATCAGAGGAGCCTACTTTGAGATTATCAGGAGATAAGCTGGGCTTTCTTAGGTCTTTAAATCTATATTGTTTCTTTCTTTTGTTTTCCCCCTTCCCATCTTCATAGCCATAAACTGTACCGCAGCCAACTAATCTACCTGCTGCACTCACATAAAATACACTTAGAGGCAGACACCAAATATTTTCTTGAACACAGCTAGAATAAGCCAGTAAATAGTGAAGGGATGCCGATGTTTAAATTTCACATGTCTGTTCTATGATTAATTGCTTGTTTCACATGTGTCCACATATGTATGAGGCCACACACTGTATGGCCTGCACATGTATGCAATGTTTGTGAAGGTCAGAGGAGAACCTCTGGTGTCGTTTCTCAGGCATTGTCCATCTTTCTTGAGACAAGGTTTCTCATTGGCCTGTAACCTTGCAAATAGTTGAAGCAGGCTGGCCAGTGAACCTGGGAATTCATCTGTGTTTACTTCAACAGTTCTGGGATTACAAGTGTGCAGCCCATGCCCAGCCTTTTCTAATGTGTGTTTGTGGGCTGGAACTCAGATCCTTGGGCAGCAAGACAGGTGCTTTTCCTACTAAGCAATCTCCCCAGTCCTATCCCTAAGATTTGATGGCTACCTTACATTAAATTAGGCATTCCATATTTCTGTCTTTAGGTGTACATTTGAAAAATATATCTGGATTTTAATTCTGAATTTCCTAATGGAGACCCCTGACTTATAAAACAAAAACAAAAACAAAACAAAACAAAACAAAAACCCCAAATAAACTTATTGACTAGCAAGTGAGGTATAAGATTGGAAGGCTAGGTGTGGTTCAGTTTTACCTATAGCAAAGGAGTCTTCTAAGAAGTTACTTGGTGAGTTTAAGTTGTTCCAATGTTATTTTTCTCATGAGTCCATGGGACCATGACTCCGAGCACCTCTGCATTATTCTTAGGTAAGGTGACTTAAGAAACCCTCTCAGGTAAGACTCATGTGGCTGAGTTCATGCTTCTGGTTTCCTGCCTGTGCTTATATTAGGGTCTCTACTCTTAAGGGTCAAGCTCCCATGCTGTGAGATGAGCACAATAATAGAATTTCTCATATCTGATTGCATTACTCACTGGGGATGGGTCCTCTCAGGGACCACATTCTTAGGACAGGTGCCCAGTGTGACCCCTGGATGATAATTTGTCAAGTGAAGAATGGGAATGAGACTGTGGCCTTGTGCAAATGACTTCATCTGTGCTTTACTTTCCTTATCTTCTGTATTTTACCATAAAGTTGTAAGGAAGGTAAAAGGGGCCAAGGAGGAAAAAACAAACAAACAAACAAACAAACTAACAAACAAGCAAACACAGAACAGGGCTGGGTACATTGCAAGCACCTATTACTCTACAGAGAATAAAGAGCTAAGAGAATAGATGCTAAGAATTTCAGAAGGGGCCTTTGCTAAAGTTAGTAGAAATCAATGAGAGACATGTTTGTTTCCTCAAATCAGATTTTCAGTCTTTTTGGATATCTTTCCCTGAAAAATCTAACAAGCAAACAACCAGACAGACAGACAAACGAACCGTAATCTTGCACTTGAGAGACTCCCATTGTTGCTTATGTAAACCACCATAAGCTGCCAGAGGACCCGTAGGCTTGTGCTTTCCAAGTTCTTTCTCACTAAACCAATCACAACACTGTGTATGGCTTCGAGATAATGTGTGCTCCTTTTCTTCAGGCATCTTCCTGCTTATCTAGATAAGTGCCTGTTCATTGGTAAGAATTCACAAATGGAGAAATATAAAAATAGTAACAGCCTGGTTGTTGGGGATCATTGGCAGGGGTCCCGTGATAGAGATTGTTTGAGAATGTTTAGTTCCTAACGAACTGCAGAAAAACCTTAAGCATGTCATTTTCTATGGACGAGCTACTCGGCATTAGCCCTTCCTTTTGATGTTTTAATACCTAGAACCTCCTCTGACATTTACTATGCATAGCAACCTTCTTCAGCTCCTTCTACTCTATTGGTCTTTATGGATGGTCTTGTCTAAATTTTGCCATCTAGAAAATTTGTGTGTCCACATGTGAGAGGAGACATTCTCTTCTTGGTTACTACTAACTTTTTTTTGGTTTATTTTTTTGGGTGTAGATTTTTCAGAATTCATTTGCCAATGATGTTTTCCCAGAAGGCCCTGCTGGCTGCCCTCCCATGCCTCAAGTTTGCTTCCTTTTTCTTTCTAAATCACGTGCTTTGCCAATGCCCAGTGCCTGCATCTAAGCAGCAATTCCCAAGTTGTCATCAACATAGTGTTAGGTATTTTCATTCAGAGTCAGTCTCTGTTTTTCTAAATGCTTCATTTTCCAATCTAGAAGGAAAAAAAAATCTCTCAGTTCTTATTATGGCAGTGTCTTTATTAACCTCTCATGACAGAGAGGAGACAATTGAAATGCAATGAAATCTGCCAACATCTCAAAACTAGTGGACTCCCAAATCACTATTAAAACACATCTCCAGACTCTATTTAGTTCTGTAATGGGTATTTGATTACTTTGGACTACTCGAGGTTCTTTCTCTCTACTTACTGACATCCAGTTTACCACTGTTCAAAGAAACCCTTTTCTGATTCTCTTTTTAAAAATTAAATACAAGGTGATGTTAACTTCAGAAGAAGCCATATTTGTGTGCATTGTTCCTGTAACTCATTTCATTTTTATACATTGTCTATCATGCTGAGGGCCACTTTATAAATTTAATGGCTCACACATTGGAACGTTGGGCTTCCTTTCCTATGGATGGCTATGTAGACTCATGGCCTAGACAGTCTTTGATCTCCAAAAAAATTCACAACATCTACAGACATACCAAATGAAGAGACAAAGTAAAAGAAAAGACCCTCAAAACCAAACTATGATCATATCAGGATCTCGTCATCCTAGAATATGATCCTAGTTCTACTCTCTTCTTTTGTTGAGCTGATGGGTCCTAGTGTGGCAGCTCCCATCAACCACTAAACAAGGAAACCCGATTACCATCTGTTGTCATGTAGTAGGAATGGACAGTGGCTGTGTTTTTGTATATAAGTGACTCTGAGTGTGACACTTAGAAAACACCGTTCTATTTTAAAGAGGCCTTACTTTTCTTAATTGAGGGAGTAATTACGGAAGGACTTGGCTTTGTGTCTTAGGATACTGAGCTGCATGCCTCTGTGGGGAAGAAGCCTCCTGAGTAGCTGATGACAGTAGAGAAGAATTAAAATCCACATCAATTACGAATTTGAATTATTAGCAACAAAGTATCAAGTGCCTCAATATGACCCGTCCCTTATGCTATTGTCTCTGACTGTGCAAACTCAACTGGCACACTGTGGACTTCTACTGAACTTTCCAGCATAGTACCTATGTGGCTTTTAAAATCCTTCCTGGGTATTCCCTCAGTCTAAAGCCCACCTAATGGTTATCATTTTCAAACCCTTTGCTTTTAATAGGAAGGAACCAGGGAGCTTTATAGGTAAGACAAAATTAGCAAGGAAACAATTTAACTGTTCAGTGATATGAGCAATTTGGAGCTTAAAATCAAAATTAGCAAAATCAAACTGGACTTCACATGCTTTGAAGTGAAAATGTGGTTTGTCTTTTTTCCCTCCTTTATGTTCTTGTTCTAATGGACGTTTTCCCTAGTTAAGCTTTATAGACTCACAGTTGGCTTACAGAATGCAAATAATGACACCGTTTAATAAAACTGAACTACTGAACCAAACATGGCGAAGAGCTAGTCGGTGAGAAGTTTGTCAATTAATTCTAGACTTCTTTCTGATGTGGCTACGTTTACAGTACACATCGTTAAGAGGAACTTGGTAAGTTCATTTTATTATGGCATGTATAGTTGGCTTAGGGTTCAGAGAGCACCTTCATTATCATTTCAGGATTTGGTTATTTTGCCAATTTTATAGGAAGTCTGATTTTTTTTTTTTCTTCAGAGCATGGTGTGAGCAGAGCAGATTTGTAGCTTTCAGCAGCGAGACCTCATCTCATCATTTTTTCTTTAAATTTTAGTTTCATCAAAAATGAAAGGAGGAGAAAAAGGATGCAACTTGCAGGCTTAATATTTAAAACAATGTAATAATGAATATCGGGAGACTTTCTCATTTAAGCAATATCAAGCACGCAGTGCCTTTGTGATTACAGTTGGACTTCACCTTCTCAATATGTGACTATGCTTGCCCAGTTCGAGTTTGGCAATCCTTTTGATAGACTAAAGCTCCTTTGATTCCTTCCAAAAATGCAAAGGAAAATAACGTCCAAATAGTGAAATATTCATTTTGAAAAATATGGGTCTTCTATGTGAATGCAAATGAGCCTCACCTGAAGCTATCCATGTTTTAGTCCTGGCTCAGCTTGGAGTTCTATCTTCTATTGATAGAACCAAAGCCATTTGAAGCTGGTAGCAGCAGATACAGTCGACTGATACACAAGCAAATACCTCGATAATTATTTATTATGATGACATCAAATTGGATTTTAGCATTTCTCCAAATGTATCATGTAGAGTCGGATTTAGGTTGTGTGAGTTATACATCCTATGAAGTAATGTCATTTAAGGGGAACTTTGCAGTGATTCTCAGAGGCAGGTCTATGTATCGTGATTGAATCCTAGTAATTCAACAGAAATAGGCCTTCAGGTTTTATGTTATTCAGAATAGAAAATCTTTAGAAGGTTGTTATCTTTATAGATCTCACCCGTACATTCAGTTGTTACCTTGGCACGATAGTCCTAGATCTCCAATACCTTTTCTAGTCATTTCCTTGGGACTTTGTGAATAATCAAAATCACTGTTACAGTTTTGACTGTAACAGCTTGCTTCCTGAGTAGGCATTTCAAGGAGACTGGGAAGGTAAGTGAAGAGGATCTGTCATAGAGCTGCATGATCCACCAATCATATAGCTCTGGGACTTTGCATTCTCAATAACGTAAGTCCTTTGGACAGTGCCACATATTCACTAGTAACCGCATTACCCAGGGACCTGACCCCTATCTGTGTTGGGACAATTAGCCTAAGGCTGGCATCTGGATGTCATGATTGACATGGATGAGCTCACTGTCATACATTTGTACTTGAGTTTGTGCTAACCCGTGATCCTTGCTTATAATTTTCAGCAAGGGCAATTGACATAGTTTTAGATTTAAAAAATAGTAGGTTTGAGTGTTGGTTTCACTGAGTAAATAAATGAAACGAACAGTATGTAGGTGATTCAAGCTCGTGGCATGGATATCACTGGTGCAGGTCAGACGTACTTATAAAACATATGTCTTATTTCTAGAGTATGTTATTCCAATTATCCACCCACAAGTGCATACAAAGTATGGGATTGTTCATCGAGCCTGTTTTAGGTCTCATAGGGGAAGAGAGGAGTATTTGTTCACAGGTTCACAGAAAGACTGACATGGAAAGCAAAGATTCCTTTACTTTCCTCTGGGCTAACTGTAAGTAGGGCTCTGTGCTGTGAGGGCACAGAGGATGAGGAACTTTACAAAAAGTAAGAATAGGTAGTCTGAGTTTTGATGCAAGAGAAGAAATTTCTTATAGGCAGAAATATTTTTAAGATTCAAATACAACACACACACATACACACACACACACACACACACACACACACACCTGAAAACACATCCAGTATGACACACATATAAACCCAAAACAGATAAACAAACAAACCTAGTACAAATGAGAGAGAGCTTGGAGCCAGGTGGGCACAGTTTTATAAGGAAGGGAAAAGGGAATCTTTTGAATTATAAACTACCATGACTGCTCTTGACGTTTGACCTAATCATTCCAACAGGAAGGAAGCCAGAGAGTATTGAAATAATATTTGAAGAAATGTTTGGCTTCTTATCCTCCAGTCTGTCAAAGCTGAAGAAGGAGAAATCTCTCTAATTTTCTTCAGTTTCTCATTCTTGAAAACTCTGTAGGTTAGAGAATACAAATTGGAATGTCAGGACTTGCTCCCTTTGAGCTCTTCCTTTGGGCCACAATGATCCTATTTCATTACAAGATGGAAGTAGTGAAATCCACATTCTATCAGAGAAACGACCAGCGAATTGTAAACTGACCCGATTTGCATGAGCAGAAAAACCAATTTTCTAACATACACTCATCTCTGAGCACATATTTCATCTTATTTTTACCCGCCATGAGTGGTTTTTGGCCAGCTTTTGATAAGTGTTGTCCGGCCATACATATTAAGTTTGAAAATTGACTTATTAAAAATTGAAATATTAGATGTCTGATTTGGATGTAAGATTGCAATCACATAATTTTAAACAGTACTGGCAGAGACGTCGGAGAGAGAATTATAACCAAAATTATAGCTAAGAGGTAAAGGACAAAAAGAGCAGCATTCTTCCAGTACAATGAACAGTCATGCACAAACACAAACTATTCAAGTTACTCAGTGGCAGCATGCTATGTGAGGGGGTAGAAAGGAGATACAGGAAGGGAATGAAACTTCTTGGAGTAGGTGATGTTAGTTATTTAAAACTATAAGAAGATTGGAGGCGTGAACAACATGACATTGACTCCTATCTTTCTTTGTCTTCCATAGGTGTGAGTAGAAAGCGGCTGAAGGCACAGTAGAGATGCAGGATTCAGTAGGAGCAAAGAATGCCATTTCCAGGGCTGGGTGGGACTGGTCCATCAAGGTGGAATAAGACCAATTGCAAGTGGTTAAGATTGGAATGTGATATTGCTCATGAAAGTTAGGGAACTCTACCAGGCATAGATAGTGGAGAAGATCTATTCCAAAGATGAACCAAGAAAGTCTAGACCTATGCAACAGATGAAAGCTAGGTAAACTGCTTGCTGTGATGAGCCAACAAACCGAACCAAACCAAACCAAAACATACATTAGGGTGTCATGGAATTGAGATGCAAAATAATACAATGCTGTGAATAACATCAACATAGCAGAACACTGTTACTAACTGAGAGAAATATCATTCCTCCAAAGATATCAATGACAGCAAAAATGAGCCTTTATTGAAGATGAGCTGAGTCCTGAAATCAAGCCAGCAAGATGGAAAGAAGATATAAAATCAAATTTGACTTTTATGTGGATTCAGAAATGTGTATATTTATTGAATCCAAGTGTCTGGAAGGATAGCTGGAAGCCACATAGAAGTTCTGCACATTTAGGAAAAAAGACAGGAACCTGGAACAGATGTGTAGGTCAGGATTTGTGATGAGCAAGCTTTCTATGATGCCAACCATCAGAAGTTCAGGGTAGAGCTTCTGAAATTCTTTCTATTTAAAGTAAGGGTTGCTAAGGTGGACTGAGGTAGCTTATTGGGATCAATCTAGCATTGTAAGACCCACAGAAGATTAATGCTGAGAAAAATAAATGAGGAGAAAACCTGAAGTGACCACAATGCCTTTCCCTGGGCATTTTCTATCTGATTTGCTCAAAGCTCTTTTCTATGCTTATCCTTTGCCATTCAGTAGCTATTGGCCATTTAAGTAATGGGTCTGACTATGGGAGATGGGTAACAACATAATTTAAAAGATTAAGGAGCTTGGAAGTGAGAGATAATAAATCCTTCCCTTGATGTGTTTAATCCAAGTCAGGATGAGTTTACCTGAAAGAATTTGTGAAGAACATGTCTGCAGTGAAGATGAATCTCTTTTAAAGGAGGCTGCAATATGTTTGACAGGTACATTGAGATGGCAATTGAGAACACTGTTGCAAACAGACCGGTCTTTTCCAAAGAATTATCTTAGAATAAAATGCCCACAGAATACGAAATCTTTCTCTTGAATAATGTTGCTGAAAACAGTATGCTAAAGAGGGAGGGAAGGTGGGAAGTGGGGGGGGG
>JADRCH010000014.1:11838201-11850512 GCA_019843965.1 Rhynchomys soricoides | reverse complement strand
TCTCTCTCTCTCTCTCTCTCTCTCTCTCTCTCTCTCTCTCTCTCTCTGTGTGTGTGTGTGTGTGTTCATGCATTACACCTCGGGATGTTTCCTCTTACAAGACTCATCCACTCATCCAATCTCTGGAAATCGCCTGGATTCTTCTTCATACCCATTCTCACTCTGGGTACCAAAAAGAAGCAACAACATAGATACTTGGTTGATTTGCAGTTTGTTTTCTTCTGTAGTGGAGAGGAGGCATCCTTGACTAGTTCATCCACTTCTGACTGTCTACAGGGGTAGCAAATGTAGACACCCAACTGTTAATGAATTCTCAATGAGATTCCTTAGTGGTTTTTACTATATTCCTAAAATTAGTTGTTGGAAGGTCTACTAATGAGCATCTATTAATAGAAGTCAGCTGAATAACATTGCTGATGAAATGTCCAGTGGGCATAATAAAACATGTAGATAAACCCAGTTAAATACTGAGTGTGTATGCCTGTGTATCATGTGGAACTCAAATTTCAATATCAAATGTCTTCCTCCATCCCTGTGTACCTTACTCCTTGAGACAGGGTCTCTAACTACTTGGCTAGGCTGTCTCTTCGGTGAGCTTAAGGGACCAACCTGTCTTTGCCTTTCCAGCATTGGTATTACTGCAGTGGTATTCATGCCATGGCACCTGTTTCTACATGGCCTTTGGGGAATCCAATGCAGGTCATTGTGCTTTCATAGCAAGTACTTAACAGAAGGAACCACCTCCCCGGCCCATCAGTGAGTTTTAAAGAGGGGTAGCAGACAAATGCGCCTTGAGCCCTTCTTTCTCCAGACTATCTTTCTTGTTTATTTCATCTTCTCCCTGAACATTACTGCATGCATGGGACCCAGATCTGTCCATAATGAGGAGCCTATATCTTTTCATTCAAAATTTAAGTTTCTATTTATCATTCTCTGCCTTATAACCATCCATCCACAGGAAAAATAGCAATGAAAAAGCATGCACCTACCTCTAATAAAAAGTCTTCCTCAACTCTTTTACTTTTCCTCTAAGTGGCAGTCAAATGACTCTGTTGTGGTCTTTGAGTTTGTGGAGTGTTCTATTCCCGTTTTGTTATACTTTAATCATTCTATATACAGCTAATCATCAAGGGTCTCTGTCCTTTATTTCTCATTCTCTATAAACAGTACTCAGTTATGGTAATGCATGAACACAGCTATGTAAGGTGATCAATAAGTGAGTTATATTGTCCAGAGTCAATCTGATCCTGTACCTTTAGAAATTTGGCTAACAATGAGATATGCTGTGTCTTCAATGAGTTCTACATTGAGAAAAGGCTATTCAGCATATTGTGTGTACATGGAACACAAATGGAGCCAGTGACTGAACTACATAGAAATGGAACTTGAATATTTATAATGTCTTAAAATTACTGCTCTCTTTCTTAATTTAATTTCTTATTTAGTAGAAATCTATTCTCTCTTGATTTCTGTCCTTTATGAGTGAAAGCATTGGCCAAGCTCTGTCGCTTGCTATGAAATCCAGAATTAAGAATGTCAGAGCCCTTTCAGATACTTTCATCTCAACCACAAGGTCATGTAGGGTTTGGGGTAATATGTACAGCATTTTTTTTTCCTTTCTGGTGAAGACCCGAGTTTTAATTCTTCCTGGTAAAACCATACACTCATACATAGGAACAAAGTATGCATAAATGACAATTCATATATGCAAAGAAGCCAAAATGAACTTAGCTCTAGTTTGTAGGGACACATGATGGTATGGAATTGGCTGTGGAAAAACTGTGTCTACTTTGTCACCACACAGGAATGAAAGCCAACTGGAGGCAGCTGCAGAGGCCTCTGAAACAAAACTGGGGGATTCAGCTACAGCAATAAATGGCTGCAGCCAATTCCCCAAGTGTCCAATTCCCTGTTGTGGGAGCTGGCACAGGCAGAAATGGATTGGTATCACTGAGCTGCACTTAATGAAAAGAACCCGAGGTTTCCGTCCTGGGCCAGCTCCATGATTACCACATTCAAGTCCTCATTAGAGGAGTGGAAGAGTGGGAGCTTTTGCACCTACAGATGGCTGCTGCCATCAGTGTGGAATGTGGAAGTGGACCTGTTCTGAGGCACCAACTGTCAAGAAACAAGACTTTATCACCAAGACAGACCAAGGTAAGGTGCAGAGGTAGGATGAAATGTAACATGCCTGTGGCTGAGTATATTATTTAAAATATATCCCATTATGTGGGTAGTGCTTATTCACTTTCCCTCCTGAAAATCATATACTTGGCTAGATTACTTTCTTCTTACAAAGATGAGAAGTAAATTCTTCACACGAACTCAAGTAATTCATTTACTCAAAGGCTGCTATCTGCTAGTTATGGTTAGAGTCACAATGTTATATGCAAAGGTAAAATAATCACATCAATACATTTATTTTACATATAAGCTGATAACCATAAGTATAAGGTTGGGCTGACTATCATCTTTCAGTTCAACTGTGTCCCTAAACTTCCTTACCTAGCTAATGTTCATGTATAATACCAGTTGGTTCTTTGGGTACTTAACAGGAATGAAACTTACATAGAGATTGTGAAACACAGAGAGATTGTGAATGGCCTGGGGACCAACTAAATCATATTAACTTTTTCTCATAATTATATTTAGAAAAATAGAAAAATTAAAATGCCAAGGTTCAATAGAAATGTATTTTCCTGTAAGTAAATATATTTATATTGGATAATTATCATACAGCTTGGGGACTACAAAGAAAAGTAGGAAGGAACAGTGATCCAGGATTGTAATCCAAGGACACGTGAAACTGAGGCAGTAGGATTAAAAGTAAGAGTCTATCCTGGGCTACATAGGTACTTTGAGACTAATTTGGGATCTACAAGGGGGCCTTGTCTTAAAACAAACATCATCAAAATAAAAACAAAACAAAAAACAAAAAGAAAATATAAAACCAACCAACCAACTAAACAAACAAAACCCAAAGAAGACATTTAAAAACACTGATAAAGAGGCCCCTTAATTTTGTTCAGCGCTGACTGAAAAGTATTTATCCAGCCATTAATCTTTCTTCTGTATTATAGACACAGCTGTGAGTCTTCATTTCTTCAGCCAAGCAAGAGCATTGACACTGTATGACTATAAGATACACACTTTGCCTGCAGATGCTTGCAGCTCTTCCCATTTCCACAGCCTATTATGAATGTGCTGTATCAGTGTGTCCATTTGTGGACAGGTTCACTATGATGCTTTATCTAGAAATGTCCCCTAGAAACAGCCTGGCAACAAGTGTAGTATGCCAGATGTGTTATCTCCCAGGCCTTTGTATATTCTGTTTAGTTATTTATACAAAGTGACTATGCAGATATAAGAGAAAAGGTACTAGGAACGAATTGCTTATACATCCAAGCTATAAATATTTTACATATAAAACAGTCCAGTTGTTGACAATATCACACCAACACCTAGAGCTACACTCATGCCTTCTTGTATGAGGTCACATCTTATATTGTTGCTTCAAAAACCCCAGAGGTCCAGAAAAAATGAATTACTGTTGAAGGTTCTGTAGTAATCACTGATGCTGGGTCTCTAATTCATGCATAGAATCTCACTTTGGTCACTCTTGGATTCCAGGTTGGAAAGAAGCCATCTGTTGGCAAAACCTTCAGCTTATCATGAACTAGTCCACAACAATATGGGTTTCTCTAACTCCTCCTCCACCTGCCATTACTTGGTACCCTTGTCTACTCCTATACTTCAGTATTTGGCTACAAACAAACTCTGGACACGTTTTGCCACCTTGCTATCATGTGATATGAGTACCAGCCTTCTCTACCCCTGCTGGTACTCACAATCCCTTAATCTAATTCACCCTAACAGTTGGATACTGGGTCTCAGGTCAAGTGAGAAGCACTTTTAACTCTACACTGTGAAACACAGCAAGGCTGTGCCTTCCTCTGGTTCCCAGCTGTAGTTCAAAAACTGAGACAATTGTGATGTTCCTCATTGACATTTGATCGATCACTGCAAAGGATGCCTGCATCAGTAGAAGCGAGTTAAAAGAGGTACAAAGATTGAAATACAGTATGCTATTAATAAATTTTCTTTAATGCAATGACTAGATGTTACTACGATTAACAATCATCTATAGATGCATAAAATCTAGTGTACAATGTTGCCTTCCCTATCAAACCCTGCTGTAAACCACATTTATGCAGTAGACACTCTTTCAATGGCGGAGCTAAAGGATCGCTTTGATCATTCCATGCTACTGCCTCTCTTTTGTCAGTTTTGGAAAGCTTGAATCACGGGCATGGAGTTTTCCATCTCTGCTACTGGTTATTTATAAAGTAGAAGTGGTCGGAAACATTAGACAATTAAAAACAAACCTGTTTTGTTTGATGCACAAATAACTAAGTGCCCCAGACTTTAAATGCTAAATGAAGAGAGATGGTGAAAATCAAACTCCACCTTGAATCTCACTCAAGTCTTGAATGATTCTTTGAACTAGGTCCTGTGCTTACCAAAATCTTCACAGCCTGCTTTGTCTTATGGATCAAGAAAGTGACTTTTTAATATTTCCGGAAGACTAGTAAATGTCCTATCTGTAAGAGAGGAGCTGCATATTGGTCTCTTTGTCTGTCCATCTGTCTGTCTGTCCGCCTTTTCCCTCCTTCCTTTCCTCCCTCCCTTCTTCCCATCCTTTATTTTCTCTCACTGAGAAAGAAATAATAACAAGCATAGCACCAGAATGGGTATAAATTTTGAAGAGTCATGTGTGTGTGTGTGTGTGTGTGTGTGTTTGTGTGCGTGTAAGATATATATATACATATGAATTGGAAGCTACTCTCTCTGGCCCAGACATAATTGCTTGGCGATATACTGATATGTACCAGAGATGTTTCCAGTTGATTAGGATTTCAAATGTTCCCTTTCAGTCTTCGCTACTGATATTTTGGAGAGACAGATATCCATTTTTTTAAACATTATTTTTAGTCTTCTATTCTCATGTCCTTTTACTTAAATTGAGGTTTGAATTTATACCTTCCTACCCTTTAGGACTCCAAGTAGGTTGGAACATCTATTACAAATCTAATATAACAACTATCAAAATTAATTCTTCTGCATTCAGATCTCTTTCCACTGATCTCTCCTTACATCTTGACAACTACTAACTCATGTCTTTTACATGTATGTCCCTGGCAAGACAAACCCTTCAGGTCAAGATCTTGTGTGGTATGTGTGTTTCTCATTGGGAGCTAATGGCACAGCATTCTTCTTCACCACCACCCGTGGTCATGAATCAGCTTACTTTGGAAAAATTATTTTCTCTTTATCAGCAATCCTGTTTGAACACAAGTCTAACCCACTAAGAAATTTTGGAATCAGGGTTAGATGCTCATGAGCTCTAATCAGAGATGCCTAAAATACAGAAATAATGAACTCCAATTGGATGAGAGGAAATTGGCATAAAATAATGTTGTGATGGAGATGCTTACAGTCTGAAAGAATGATGCTTGTATCTTCAACAAAGCAAGCCATGAAGACCAAAGAACCAAGACTTGAGAAAGTAGCTAGTGTTAAACAGTCTGGGTAGACAAGGATCAGAATCTAGTTAGACACTCATAAAAAATAGGTGCCCTGTGAAAACCTTAGTCATATCTAAGAAACTTTCTGCTTTTGTTTGACTTCTTCTATGTTTGGGCACTGGGGTAAATTGTAGGGTAAGAATGCAACAGAACACTAAGAGGCATCGAGTGGGTACGTCATTTTATTTTGGTTGTCATGTGGATGTTCTGATTGAGATGTTATTATACAAGGCAGATAGACATGGAAATGTAGTCCATGGTACCTTTTTATATTCAAAATTTCTTCCAGGGGGTGGTATATATTAAGAATGCCATGACTTTTAGATGGCATCTATTAGCAGAAAAAGATGGAAGATCATAGAAAGAGGATGTCAACCCATAGCACCATTGCTGGCGATATTCCCCAACTTAGATGTGTAGATCAGGTGTTACAGATGTCTTAACAGTCTTAATATTAAGATCCAATGATTTTGCACATAATATTTAAGACACAATAAGCCCACTATAATTCCTAATTATTGTTAGGAATAAACCTAACATTCCATTATGTTATTATAGATTTCTACTATAGAAAAACATTTCAAGTACTGTTTCCAGGTTTTCTGTTATGACTAAGGCTAAGGGGTTGTTTATCTGATGGTGGAAATTAATGTATGTCATTATATAGAGACGCCATTTTCTCCTTAAGCAACACTGTTGAAGTCTAGATGCTTCCTGCAATGAAATTTTACCTCCACGGTGATAATTGTTTTAACCTTTTAAATGCACATGCACACACCAGAACTTGCACCTGTGACTGTCATCATGGAAACAGCTCCAAACTACAAGTGACTTTCCTCTTCTGGAGGCAGTATAGTTTCCCAGATGAATTTTAATGACATTGTGGAGGGGGAAAAAGAATTTTATGGAGACTTCTAAATTATTTAGTGAGGTTTGCTCAACCACAGTTGACTAAGAGCACACATATAATGGTGAACTTGACCTGAAAGGGAGACAGCAGCCAGGAAATGTCAAGATATAAAATGGGGCACAGGGTAAGTCCATCTGAAAATAAATAAAGCCATCTACTGCTGGCATTTTAGTGTTTATCTTTAATATCACTAGTTTCTAATCACAAGTTTTCTTTTTTTTTGTACAAGCATATTTTAAGCATTATCTGTGTCCATGATGCACAGTAAGATCATGGAGTCATCTGAAGATTGCCCTTCATTTCTAATTTCGAGTTTGCTATTGGTTCCAGATAAAAACACCCAATATTTTCAGTGCTAAGATATAGGATGCATCCCGATTCTCCACTTTTCATATTCTGAAGCTGATGCCTGAAAAAAAAAAGGTGTTTTTTTCTCAGTAAATTTGTAACAAGAACATCTGTAGGCTGCACAGATGCTGAGATCCCCACCCATCCTTCCTACCCACGGTCTCCGTGTAATATCTTAAAGACAGTCTTCTTAATGCTGGTTAAAGCCAGTCTATTCTTTCATGGCAGGAAGAAATAAGCTTTTAATTTAATATGTGGACCTTTATTGCATATGTATATATGGAGTGTGCGTGTGTGTGTGTGTGTGTGTGTGTGTGTGTGTTTGTGTGTGTATCTGTGTGCTTGTATGTGCCTGCACGAGTTCATGTGTACTACATATTTGCAGGTGCCTGCAGAGGTCAAAAGAAAGCATCAGGCTTTTAAGAACTGGAGTTACAGGCAGTTGTGAGTCCCTTGTGAGTGCTGAGAGTTGAGCTTGGGTCTTTTGCAAGAGCAGTAAGCTCTCTTAGCATTTGATCCATTTCTCCACATCCATAAACTAATACCCTAATGTAATAAGAACATGGAAAGTTTTCTTCATTTGCAGCTATTGTTTCACTTTTTCTGTGAAGTCATGTAAATCAAGTGTCCCAGGTTTACGATGAAGCCAACTATGGATGAAACACGTGCCCCTCTTGCACTCAAAAGCCTGGGAACCATATCCATGGAACCTAACAAAAGCCATCTGATGATGGGTAGTGACTGGGCATGTAATTCTGAATACAGAGTTAAGGAATCGAAGTCATAAAATGAGTAGAAATATCCATGCCTAGATACAGAGGGCACTTGTTCTGTAACTCTTGGTGAGGCTGACAATGGGGCAGGCTCTGTGCCAGGCAGGGCTCTGGCAAAGCAGAGGATTCCCAAGGCTCCAGGAGTCCCCTGA
The DNA here is from genome assembly GCA_019843965.1 of Rhynchomys soricoides. Taxonomy (NCBI): domain Eukaryota; kingdom Metazoa; phylum Chordata; class Mammalia; order Rodentia; family Muridae; genus Rhynchomys; species Rhynchomys soricoides. The sequence goes on along the minus strand of JADRCH010000014.1, from coordinate 11,842,744 downwards.
GATGATGTGTCATGCAGTGAGGATGGGTGAAAAACCCTCTTTAATGTTCGGGATGTGATTACTTTGGTTCTCTCAGCTTAGCTTTTGGCACTTGAACTGGCCCGTTGTGACTCTACAGCTGGGAAGTGTCAGTGTTTGGATTGGTTAAGAGAAGTTCTTGAGTTAAATTCCAGTGTAGTTTGAGAGAAGGCAAGTTCTTGCCTTATACAGCAAATTCTGAAGAGAACATCTTTCCATTGTCCATGCGTTTGCACATGAATGTACGGCAAAACACATTAAAATAAATGCACAGGTATATAAATTGAGCAAAGAGATAAAAATCTTTATTGCTATAATAATTCATACCCACTTAGCAGTTGTTATATGCTGGGTACACTAGTCCTCACAGGAATAAAAGGAGCATAACATGAGTGTGTTGTAAATCTATATCACCTTAGGCCTCTTTCAGTGTTGAGACTCTTCAGCTCTCCCAGATTCTATATAAACCTTTTGCAGAATAGGGTGTGGACATAGACCTTTTAAAGCTCAGCTTAGAGACTATGAGAGAAATGCATGCCGAATTCTCTAGTTTATGAAAAATCTCAAAGAGGCACAGGGTGACTTGTTACTTTTTGTATGTATGTATGCACCTATGTATGTATGTATGTCTGTATGCAGGTATGCATGTGTATGCATGTATGTGTGCATGTATGTATGTACACATGTATGTCTCCTTTCAAAGGTTAAGTTTCGTGTAAGAAAGCTAGGTTGAGACAGTGCTTCTGAAGAGGATGTTAGGATGCCCACCCCTTCCCATTTTCCTTTGCTTCATGGATGTTATCATGTGAAGTGTTTCTTCTGCTGTGTGTCTCTATCCTCAGGAGACTGCTGCTATAACTCCCAAACCAAGAAATCTTTCCTCTTTATGATATTTCTGCCAGAGATTTTTGTCTAAGTGAGAGAAAGATGGTTAAAGTTACAGAGATGATTTCTTTAACTGAGACCACAGGAGATATATGTAGGATAATTATTAAAAAACATACATTTTTATTTCAACTAGCACAGGCACAAGAGAAGATTGAATGCCAGGGAGAATACTATTCCATCGAGGCTCATTTCATGTCCTTAGTATCTACATGCCATAACTAGGATGCCCTGGGTATGAGGAAAATCCCTAACTCTTTAGACTAAGTCTGTTTAATACTACCAGAATGATTTTCATTGCAAAGCAGAAAAAGAATATGTCATAACCTGCACTTTAAGAAAGCAGGAATACCAAGGCTTCGTGGATGATTTTGTCTGTTTTTTGATTGAGTGATTGCCTCAAATGCATCCTGTTAATGCAGTAACTTGGCTTTGAGAAAGCAAACTATGGAATGCAGTATTAAATCACCAACATGTATTTTTGGAAACATGTCATGTTTCTCCTTCGTGATGGGTTGGCCCCTGTGCTTGTGAATACAGTAACAGTGGAAAGAGGACTCTGAAGAAAATGCATAGTTGAATCTACTATGCACTTCAACCTCTCGCAAACACAAACTATTCAATGGGGGGGGGGAACCTATGGGACTGTTCTTATGCTTCTTGCTGATGGATGATCAACAGACAACAATTATAAATCCCCATAGAAAACCCTTACAACAGGAACAAAGGGCAAGGGACCTGGGTAGAATGAGGGTGGCTTCTAGGCAAAATGTGACATTTCTAGAGAATTACCCAGAATCCTAGAGTTGCAGGAGATGACACTCTCTGTCCTTCCTCTAAAACAAAACTGGACTTTTAGCCAATTTAACAAATAGACCTGTGAAAACACAGCTGCCGCTGTTGCATTCCAACAATTGTGTCTCTGATATTTCTTGCATAGAAACTTTGAGTCTTCCAGAACTCCTTTCTTATCAAGGATAAGAAAACAGAAAGATGTCCTGGAGGCTTGGATAGCATGATGGGAGGTATATTAAGACAGCGCTAGTTCAGAAGATGGAGTCCATCCTCTGTTGTCAATTACTGAGCACTTTCTGCTCAAGAGTCTTTTGTGCATTTAATGCCTATTATTTCTTGAAACTTCTTAGTCACTCTAAGGGAACAACAGCTGTTTCTGCCAACCTATGAAGCTCAGGTTGGGAGACATCCAGTGGTTTTTCCTGTGTAATCTCACCATAAAGGAAGACGTTATTCTGATTTTCCCACCTCATGGTTTTCCCTGGAAACTTCTGTGACAGAATGTTGTTTTTGGAACTGAGCAGGCAATTGGTGTGTATGACATAAAGAAAGAAAAGGGAAAAACCGTTCTAATGAAAGCGTCAGTCTACTTCAGCCTGCCTATATAATGAACAGGGTTTGCCCCAGCTCTGTTTCCAAGTAGGCTTTGGCTCTGTGAAGCCTCAGAGAAATATAGAGGGTCAAGCAGTCAAAGAGGCACCTACAGGAAGAAACCCTGAGGCCTAGAGGCTTCTTCTGAACAAGGAGAGTTTTGGTAGCATCCTTTTTATTAAACAAAGTGGAGGGAAGGTCGGGAAGTAAGTCTCACTCAGAGTAGTCATTGTCTGGAAAATATCTGCTGTACCTTGCTGAGGATAAGGAATCTCACAGATCAAATATAACTTGATAGTTTATAGTCTTCAAAGGTAGCTTCCTGGACCTTGGGAGTTATAGAAACAGTCATGTTCAAGACAGGCAACCAATACAAGAGAGCAACCAGAGATGGACTATGATGAGCAATGTAAACGACCACTAAATAATTCAAAAAGAGAGAAATCTGGTATAAACTGAAACGCATACCTCCTCCATCTGATTCAGCCTTACACAGAGGGCAGGGAAGAGTGGGTAAGAATGCTCTGCTCTGCTGATGCTTGCTAACATACAGTTCTCCATGTGACCTTGAGCCTTACAGCTTGCGAGCTCCACATCCCATCTCATATCCCGCTCCCATTCCCAGCATATACCCTGTGGTCACAAGACTACAGATTGAGAAATATATTAAAGTCATTTCTCCATATGAAAAATTTATAGTGTAAGGTCAAGTGTCCACCTAGGAAGAGTAATACGTAAGTCTACTATGAATTATGGATAGAATGGAATAACCCCTATCAAGGCTGGGCAGGCATGGTGAAAAGGGAATGAGCAGAAGATGAAGCTTGAAGGATGTTAAGTAGCATGTGTATGGAATAGACCAGTTGGAGATCTAATAATAATAGACAGCTAAAGCATAGAACATCATAATAAAAGTTTTAAATATATACAACAAAAGTTATTTTTTAAAAGGTGCATTAGAATTTTCTCAGGACGGGGTGCTTAGGTGTGTAATTTAGCAGACATACAATTTTATTTTTATTTATTTGTTCTCTCTCTGTCTGTCTGTCTGTCTGTCTGTCTATCTGTGGACACTTGCACATCATGGTGCATTTGTAGAGGTCAGAGGACAATTTGTGGGAGTCAGAGCTTGGTCTCTGCTTCCACCACATGGTAACCGTGGGTTGAATTCAGGTCTTCAGACTTGATGGCCAGGCACTTTGACCCACTGAGCCCTATCACCAGCCTAGCAGGCATGAATGTGACTAGGTCAAACTTCACACGGTCTGGTTTTACTGTATGTATTTGCTTGCTTCTGCCTCACAATCACCGTCGACAATCCAGATCCAACTGAAACATTTACTTTAGTGAAAGTAACCAAACCAAGGGAGACACATTTATATTAATGTTTTTCATTTGGTTTCATATTGTGTATAAAGGCAGCTCTTTAAAAATGCAATTACTCCTTCCATGGGGTATATACAGGCCTCCCATGGTATAGATTGTGACAGATACAATGTTTTAAAATCATATGAGATATTGTGCTCAGTTTTTGGCCACAGCCATGTCTCATATAATGATATTATTTGTTAGAAACCTGCAAAATGTTTTTTAAACATTAACCCATTGTGTTCCTTGAGGTCCACTTCACAGATGAGGGAACTGACGACAGCAGAGGGGTATCCACTGCTTCACAGTAACTACATGGAGACATCCCATGTCTGTATCAGTTTCTTATGATTTTTATCATTTAATTAGCTGTAAGTGCTACTTTTGCTAGGTCAGTCTTAGCCTGAATTTTAAGTTGGATGCATATAAGCTCAAAAGAAAACATTTCAGGTCTATAGAGTTGGCTCTGAGGCTAAGAGCACTTGTTGTTCTTGCAGAAGGCCAGAATTTAGTTGTCGGCAAGTACACTGAGCAGCTACCAGCTACCTGTGTGATTCTATATCCTGGGGAATCTGAATCCTTCTTCTGGCCTCCATGGGGCACACATGTGTACTCACATACATGTGTGAGTGTGTGCATGCACAGGTAGATGCACATACATAAAATGAAATATTTTAAAAGACAATAACATATGTACATAATTATGGGTGGTTATGGACACACTTGATAATCATCTACACCGATCCTACTTTAGAAGTACATTCCTTGGGCTAGGAAGTTAATTGGTAATTTTCTAAAGTGGCTTGGTCCTGGGTGAAAATCCTAGTCATACATATACTAAGAAAGAAAGAAAGAAAGAAAGAAAGAAAGAAAGAAAGAAAGAAAG